>JBBPPG010000255.1:0-32704 GCA_038091855.1 Leccinellum luteum | reverse complement strand
TCAATAAAAGTGCTTCGAGACTGTCATCATTGGTCACCCGCTCGAACAATCCATTGGGTGGACGAGTCATGATGTGGGTCGAGAAAATTGACTACCCGAGCCACAACCTTTACCAACGACTCGGGAGAATTTGGTAATCAAATATGAATTCCATCGGCGCGCAATTATGACTTCCAGATGAAAGGGGTGCTTGACCACATCAATCGAGTGCGTATCCGCGGAAGCATGAAACACCTATGATGAGTTCCACAGAAAGAACCCCTGTAAGCAAGAGCAACCAGATTTTGATCAAATCACCTGTCACATCGGAGGAAATCGTTTCAGCATTGATTCTGTGAACCCTGATGCAATACGAATTGGTCAGATGCACGACCGGCTTCTGAAGAAGAGCGACTGCGAGAATGAAAGGCTTTCGGATATAAAAGCCTCTTGTTGATGCAGTGGAAGCATACACAGAATATGCATCCGAAATCCTTCGCGTTCTATCTCACTGTGCTGTTGCCACTCTTCATTGCAAGCACGACACAAGCGACTCCTGTGGATCTCACTCGCCGAGAAGCATTGAAACAACTTGGTGAAGATGTTCACGAGTTAGGTCAGTGTGATTGGAATGGATTTTTGAAGTCTTGGGAGCTGACCTTGAGGAAAGGTCCGCACAAACGGGACGATTTAGTAACGGATGAGGAAACTGGTGAAAGCAACAACCAGAAGTGGTCAGTATCTTTGAGAGATATTTGTAACGCAGCTGACATTAAGGGAAGGGACTACGCTAAACGGGATCTCGATTTAGCGGATGAGGAAACTGGTGAAAGCAACAACCAGAAGTGGTCAGTATCTTTGAGAGATATTTTGTAACGCAGCTGACATTGAGAGAAGGTACTACGCTAAACGGGACGATTTAGCGGATGAGGAAACTGGTGAAAGCAACAACCTCTTCTGGTCGGTGTCATTTAGAGATATACTTTGAAGCCAAGCTGACATCAAAGCAAGGTAGGTACTATGAACGTGACAATTTAGCGGATGAGGAAACTGGCGAAGGCGCCAACCAAAGGTGGTCAGTATCATTGACTGATATTTTGTGACATAGCTGACATTAAGGGAAGGAACTATTAATATCTTCCTAGGGATCACGCCTACTGGAGAGATTATCTTGTACACTCCCCCTAGCCAGCACATTTGCGTAGTTATTTCTTTCTTGTTTGTTACTTGCGCAGTTTTCTGCATCGCCAACGACGTCGTCCAGATATATGCTCGCGCTCTTCCCTCCTTGGAAGTGGTTTAGTCGTGCAATAATTCTCTTTGGTTCGAACACACCATTTTGGGTCACTTTGGGTAGCAAAACGTGATGGGGACCATACAGGTCCACTGTACCATCGTGCTTGAAGAGGACATTGGCGAAAAGTGTTCCAAACGGTCACGAAGACCGAAGTGTAAGGATCCTCATCAATCAAAATACTCACCTGTTAACGGCAGTGCAAAGTTTTTGAGACCTAAGAGTTGTAGAACCTTGCAAGTCCGTTAAGCACATTCAAGGCCATATCACTTTAGCGAACGAGATTGGAGGTCGTCAGCACGATGCAGACGCTAGTGAGGATAGGAACCGTCGATGCTTGATGCCTCCTGTACCTCATTACTGCACAATATTATGATTGACGAGTCGGTAGCATTTGGTGTCAAATATGAACTCCATACTGGGCAGTGTAGTATGCAGGCGATTCCGACTTCCAGAAGAAAAGGATTCATGACCACATAGATTGAGTGTGTATCCCTGGCGGAAGTATGAAACACCTATGATAAGCTCTACAGAAGATATAAAAGCCTCTTGTTGACACAGTGGAAGCATCACAGGGCCAGGCCATAACTTGAACCAGTTAGGGGTGCATCAGTAATTTTCCCACGGCCTTATCCGCACTTGGCACACTTATTCCGCCAAGAAAAAGTGCAGAAAGTGAAAAAATTGGTAAAAGGGACTGCCAAGGCATGAATATGACATTTTTGCTCCAAGCACATCAAGGATTCTCTCAGATTGCAATTGGAAAAGTGGAAAAAGTAGAATAGGTAGAAAAATTAGTCTAAGTACACTACTTCTGTCATAACCATAGCTTCACTCGACCAATCATGCCTTGACCTTGAAGGTTACCCCAGTGATGTGCAACTCAAAGACTCCAGGTGCAGTATGGCAGTGGGGGAGGCCTTGCTGATTGTGTTCAAGGTCAGGTTGAGGGAGCTGGAGTCAAGACAGGGAGAGACGACTGCAGTTGTCAAAATCATCAGAGCGAAATGATTTGCAGTCCTCCTCTCTGTGTTGGAAAGGAGAGGTGTTGGATACCAGTGAGATGTGAGCATGCAATGTGGGTTGGTTGGATGGATCTGCATAGTCATCTGGGGGGAGTCCTGCAGAGGTATATGGAGCATACAGGTCACCTATTGAGTGAACATCAAGACCTGCTTCTGCCTCTCAGGCTGCATTGTGGAGGCGGTTTGGCTTCTCCTCTTCTACATCAAGGGCATGAATGTAGTCCTTGAGAGCATGGAAAGCAAGGCGAGAGAGAGAGACCTAAGTAATGAGTAAAACAGATGAGAATCTCACCAGCCCATGACAAAAATGCTCGAGAATTACCTTGTAGTTTCCTATGAGGTGGATAAAGAAATTCCATCTGCTCAACCTCTTCCTTTGCTGAGCCATGCATGACACCTTGTTGGACCAGCAACTCCTTACACCAAGTGCAAAAATCATCAGGGGTAAGCCCTGCCTCGAAAATGGTCACTCGAACACCATTCAGACGAGTGCCAGTACCAGCTTGCTAGTCAAGCCACCAAGATAGCAGTACAGGGTCTTGTCAGTGAGACAGAGCACCAGTGTTGCCATGCTGGAGCCTAAAATGTGGTCTTGAAAGAGTGATGATCTGCATATTTATTGACATAGAAGGATTTGAATGTGTCATATGAATTGTGTGGCTTTATGTCAAGTGGAATGGGGTGAGGGCCGTAGATAGGTATTAAATATGCCGTGTGGTAAATCGAATCAATGTGGATAATTGCATAGTTGGGTGTATGATTGGGAAGAGTGCCCAGATACACGATCTACATTCTGGTGAGTTCATCAGGCTCCTCAGTATCTTTGTCAAACCAGCGTATGGCTGCACAAGGATAAGTAATGCCCTTATAGATGAAGGAGAAAAAACAAAAAATATGGGCAATCTCATACCTGTGCATCCCATGGGCATCTGCATCTGTTCCAACAAATACACAATCATAGTGTGGACCCTCACCCCTCCACATTGGACAGGATTGAATGAATTCCTTATGCATCCCACCTATCCCACATAAGTCACTAGGCGCATAAAATCGGGATGATGCAGAGTTAAACACGGATACCGGCCCATCATAGCAAGGAAGTTCAAAACATGGAACAACCAGAATGTCCTGCAGATTATTGGGGTTGAGGCGCTTGAATAGAAAGCATCGGAGAAGAATTATGAAGTCTGGAATACTGAGCTCTATAGCTAATGCACACACAGTCCTAGCACGTTCAGATTCTATATAGTCATGTAAGTAAAAACAACACCAGATGATTGATATGCAAGAATATACATCGATTTTGCAATAGCTTAATATCTGCTGGAAGTATGGTCATGCTGTGGTCTGCTTCTCCATCCTCATTGTCAGCTGCAACACTTGCAGAAGGGCAGTTTGAAACACACTGTGTGGTGTCATTTGTGGAAGTGGTAGTACTGGGATTGTCTGTGGACATAGTAGGGGGAGTCATTTGAGCTTCAACAATGGTCAGAAATTAGTCGTTAAGTAGCCAACATTTAATAAACTACCTGCATACCTATTAATCTGAGAGCACTTGATAGGCATGTTCTGTTGAGCATGCCACAACTGGCAAAGTTAGTATGTGCAGCTGAGAGCTTGTCAAGCTGCTGATTAGTAACAAGTATCTGACCAAGAGCCTTGTGTTTATTCGACCAGCGATATGGTTTCTTTATGGCAGTGATATGCTTGTTCTCTGTGATTGATGAACAGAGTCCATTTGGTGTGCCAAAGAGTCAGATGAGCTCAGAGTAATGCTTTACAGAGTGTTGACGGGGAAGTGAAAAGGTGGATGTGACACCAGTTCTCTTGAAAACTTCCCGGTAGTGGTAGAACTATTCAGTTGCATCACTAATGCTAGTCAGTGCAGAGTTGGTAATGAAATTCTGACAGACAAGGTAACAGAACTCCATGAATGCACGGAAAGTGTGTATGATGTTATCCGGGACATGGCCTTCTATCGCCACAACATAAACCTTTATCAGGGCCTTGGAATCATCACTGGTCCACTGTTTGAATCCCCAGCCCTGTGGGAAGCAATGGAGACCAGTAAAGGGTGCTACAGCAGCAATACTATTATAGAATATTCCGAGTCAGTGATAAACGGCAGAAAACAGAGTGATAACACATACCATCTATCAATCTCATCCATGATGTGCTCTCCTTGATGTGTTGATCCCAATATTAGGTGAATGAATTTCTCTACCTAGTCTACCAAATGATCTTTAAATGTTCCCTTGATAAGCTGGTGGAGTAGGTCTGGAGCAATGAGTTTATGTATGTCAGCATGCAGGAAGTCATTGGTGAATGGCTAGAAAGAAACAAAAATAGGCTACATTAGTTTCACCATATGAATGGAATAGTGGTTAGAGGATACATACAACAAGTTTGCTGACAATACCAAATTCATGCCACATTTGATCCAATGTAGTGTTCTGAAACAATGTCTCTGTTAACTGTTGACAACAGTGAATAGTATCTGGGTCTGAATCAAGTGTACTTCATGCTGCAGTACAGCTGCATTGAGTATTGTTAATGCTAGTGTCCACTGTGCTTGTTGAGTAGTAGACTCAGAGAGCACTGGCAGACTTACTGTGCACACCAGCGACAAACAATGCAGGTGAGAAGCACCTGCTCCTCATAATTAGCTATATATGGGCTTGGCCCATATATTGTCTTTCAGAAATGTCCATCACCATAGCAAACAATCTTGGGTGTTATCATGGCTGGTTTCAGGCTTTGAAGGATTGCAGACAGCAAGTTGTGAAAAAGTTGGCAGCAGAACATTCGAAATTCCTCACTTGAGGAATGTTCTTTCATTGCTGGATAGATAAAGTCAGTATAATATTCATGTACCAGTGAGTTTGATGATAGTACAACTCACTTTTTGGAATGGCAAGAAATCCAATGATGACAACAGCATCTTGATGCTCTTGGACAGTATTATGAACATTGCCGATCAACATATAGAGTGGGTAGTACTTGTTGTTACCAGTTGCAACAGACACAGTAGTCTTGTTGCTTCCTAAGATCACCGGAATGAAAGTTAAACCATATGTTGTTGGGTCCTTAGCTATTTTACCCTAGTAAGTAATAGCTTGTAAGGTGCCAAGTTGAGCCTGGTATAAACTTGAGATTAGCTTACCACATGAAGCCATGCCCAATCTCCAGACATGAAGTCTTGATATTTTTGTTCATTGTTGTCAACATGGAGTTTCCAGTATGGTGCATAGTCAAAAGAGTCTTTGAAATCTGGGTTTCCAAGCATGTCATGAATGCAAGTGAGGGGATTGCAATACCAAACACTGAATGATTGGTTCATCCATGGTAACTGGTCTGACAATGGCTGATTGCCTGTATACTTGACAGAAAGCTTGGACCATTTCATGCCAGCTAACAGAGTGCTGTCAATAACATCATATAGATGTTTTGCACTTCTGAATGGTGACATCTGAGTCTTGTGCTGGGGATTATCAGAATGCGACTCAAGTAGAGTTGCCGCCCATAAGTCCATGAGGGCATCAATTTGCCCTGCGCTCATCTCAGTACATCGATATAGGAGGTTAGCCGTTTTAAATTAGATATGATTGGTATAAGAAGTCCAGTCGTCATCTGACACAGTATGAAGCAGCTCAGGTTGTGCATTGGGCAGAAAGAAATTTCCTTGCACATCACAAGGTTGTCCTAAAGACTCATATATTGAAGGTAGTTATTCAAATGGAAAATGATACAACTTTACCATTCAAGTAAGGGTGAGGTATTCAATGCAAGGTCCCACTCATCCCTGTCTCTTCATGCTGTTGAGGTGGCTGATTTGAATGGCTATTATTATCCTCTCCAGCTTTGAATGGTCCAGGAGAGGGTGGGTGACTCTGTATTGAAGGGTTTGGGGATGAAGGTGGAGATGAAGAAGGCAGTGGGAGATTCCCATACTGCTGATTAGTCAGATGAGCTGCCAGATGGTGCTTGGTTCAACCACCAGGTGTCTTGAACCAGTGGTTACATCCTGGGTGCTCACACAGAAGTTGCAAGGAAACATTTGCAGCATGCAGACCCAGACTTCGAGGTGGCATTTTTGGTGCTAAGTCTAAAAGCAGCTGACTCTCAAGGTTTAAGTGACTCATTGAGTGATGTATTATGTTTGCACTCAGGGTAATTTGACTTACAAAAGGTCATTTGAATTTAAATTTCAACTTTCACAGCTTCATCCCATCCATCAGCACTCTGACATTTTCAACCTCACTTAACCTTTAAACTGTAATCATTTCTAATGAGTACTCTGAGTCGACACACCTGTGCAAAGAATGCAACTGCTCACCCTGGAGCCATTGCCCTTGCATCACAGGGCAAACAACGAACTAAGGTGCAAAAACAAGTCAATGATGACTGTGCAGCAGTAGAGCAAGCCACTCTCACAAAAGCAGAGGAAGAACGTGTTATTACTATCACAAAAATGGTCATGAAACTGAGGGAAAAGGAACAGAATGCTGCTGTACCTGCCAGTGTGAGTCACACTGACCTGTTTACTTTCATGATGTTTCGTCATTCATGACCCTAATGGCATTACCATGATAGGACTCAGAGGTACTGAGTCAAGCATATGGTGTGAAAGGAACAAGCTCTTCTCCTAACACCACATCAATCAATACAGTGGTAGAGCAAGGTGAGCGACAGCATTTCTACAATGCAACAAGAATGTAGTAAACTCACTGTGACTATATTTGTAGGCAGCAAGTGTCAAACACTGGTGCCATCTAATATGGTGCAGGTCACAGCGGGCACAATCCTGAGTGTGAAACCAAAGAAGGCACCAAAGGTATCCCTCAAGGTAATGATCAGTGAAGCCAGTAAAACAATCGCCAATGGCAATGGCAATGCTGTGGTGAATCTCATTCTGCCACCTAGGTCTCTGGTTAGACTTAGCCAACCCCTTAGCTAAGTCCCAATATATCTCACCCCTTTCTTCTATCTTGCCGCATATGAGTTCTCACCTTTAACCTATCCCTTGATCTAGACCCATCACGTGACTTCATAGCACATGACCATGGTAACCATTTCCCTTGTCTGGCATCTTGCTACCACTTCACCTTCATCACATGCCTAGACCCTTATCTCTTTATCTATAGCCTTGTTCCCTTATCTACATATCTAAAGTGGGTAGTACTTTCCATGCTGTCACATCAGTGTAGCCATGTTACTTCTCACCAAATCTATGCTATGGTTTATTAACCTGTTGGTTGCTGACTATGAATGTGTATTCGATACAAGATTTAAATGAAGATACTCACTGAACCAACTGTCCTAGGTTGTTTACTCTGACAATGACATTGAAATTGAAGACTGTGGCAGTAGTCCAACTCCATGGCCCACTGAGGATGGCGGTCCATTCAAGTCTAGTTAAATTCCACCCTGGTGGTCTCTGCAGCCTCATGTCAACTCCTTCAGCAAGAGGAAGTTAGAGTTTGTCACAGACAGCAAGCCTGATGGCAAAAAGTTGAACTGGTTATTCCAAGTGCTAGTATGGAAACTGACATACCATCTGACTCAGAGATGGTACGAATCACAACATCAGTGAGTTTGGTTTATTTTTCTCTGTGGATTTTCACTAGTACTAAGTTTACATTGCACCAGACGTCAGTCAGTGTCATAGTCATGGAAGATGCTCAGCCACTCGCAAAGAAGGTCAAGACAGAGGGACCACTGGCAGGCAAAGAGATTCAGGTCAAATCAAGCACTGCTGTGACTTTGGTTGACTCAGATGCTATTGACATCAAGAAGACTCGCACTATGGGCACCAAGTCCAAGTCTCGAAGCAACTACAAAAATAGTGATCTTCCCATTCCTGTCGATCATAGATAGACAACTGCATTCATGGACACAGTCATTCTTTGGGCAGGGGGACAAGCAAACATTTGGTCTATTCCTGACGAAACTCTAGTGACTGTGCTCCAGGAAGTATTCACTGCCATCTACCTGGATGTTCAGTATGAGGTCACAATTCACAGTGCAGTATTTGGTGTGGTATGTCATTGTCATCTTTCCTTTTTCTCACCCTCTCATTGCCTTTCATTGAAATACAAATAGGCATGGCAGCACCTGCTTGAGTGGCACAGTGGATTTGGATCTATATCAGGAAATTCACACATTACTTATTTTAGCTTTGGCACACTTAGTACTGCTCTCGTTAAGGCCATCCATTTCTTCTGGGAAATCATCAAGAATATGTACTAATGCAGACTTGGAGTCTGAGTCTGAGGACTCCAGCACAATGGTCCGGGAAGTTGCTGGGCAGCTGATTGCACCCCCTCATTTCCCATTCACACACAAAGACTGTGATGATCTGGATCCCACTCGCAACTTTCATTCCGACTTCATTCTTAAGCTCATTGCAACTGTGCATTTGAGTAAAACAATCAGTGCTGTCGACATCCAATCTCTTGGAATATCAGAGCTGCAAAAAGGCCAGGGTATGCACTGCATCATTGCCCTTGCAGCCGCCACGGTAAGTTTTTCTCACATTGCTTGATTGGATGTGGTACTAGTACTGACTCTATTGTTACCAAAGCTTGAGCATGCATTCATGCTCATTCGTGATAGCGTCATTGACGTATGGGATGCCATGAAGGAAATGGCAGAAAAGAAAGGAAAGATCATGCTACCAAAGAGATTCAACAAGGTGACTAGAAATATGAGCAAGCAAATGTATATGTTTTCTATGGGAAACTAGGGCAGTGAAACAAAGTTGTATGCCATCGCAGTCATGAAGAAGGGTCCCAACAACTTGAATACTGCCAACATCATTACCTCTGCTTCTGTGTTGCTCAACCGTGGCCTCATTAATTCTAACTTCGATGATGCTGATACCATGGATCCCCATGCTTTACTCTGGTACCTCTTTCGGAAACTTGGGTCATACTACATGAACCAACAATTCTCCACTAGATCTAATCTACTTGTTCATATGGCTGGGCTGCCTGGACTGTCAGCGCTCATTCAGAGTCATTCCTGCTAGATTTGAATTCTCCCACTGCATCCTGCAATGCTGCCGAGCTCTCTGCTATCCGCCTTTTGCTACTTTTTCCAATTTCCGACAACTTTAACTGCCCTTTTGTACCTAGTGTTCTATTTTCCCAATGGACAATAAGGCTTGCCTTGAGCCACTTTTTCTACTTTTCCACCCATTCCAAGTGCGAAAAGTGCTGTTTTCAATAAATGATATGGCGCCCTTGAGCCACTTTTTCCAATTGAGATGGTCCATCCCGAGTGTGAAAAGTACAGTTAAAGTGTCATACAAGTCGAATCCAAGAAATCGAGTGGCATTGAGCTACTTGCACAGCCTTGTGCCTCATTGCGGGAAAATTCCGGATAAGGCCGGATAAGGCCGTGAGTGAATTACTGATGTGATTAACTGATTGATGAATGCCATTACAGTAAGTTTATCATCTGAATATACCAAGAATATGCTTTGTACAATGCCACGAGCGTACATAACACCAGCTGTGCGATGGCGAACACACAAAGAACGATTGTACAGTCCCGTGGGAGGCCCGGACACCCATGGTCTCGGAGATGCGTGAATAAAAGTTGATCGATAAGTAGTCGGCGATGGCAGTGCGAATCACATAACTACATGGAGAACAACATTATGTAACATACGTGCAAATCTAGCATTCGAAGTTTGTTCTCAAATAGAACCCGTTGATTCTCACCAATACTGCACTCGAATACGCCGTGGGAACGCGGGCGAGGAGTCGCCGGGGACTGGCGCATTATGTACCATGCTTTATCACCCTCCATGGATACCGTGGGGCTATAATGGCATTGATTAGGGAGGAGGCAAGTTTCGAATTTTATTCACACAGTAAAGGTCAGACGAACGTCTCACATGACTCCCAAGGCCCCCCAGTACACTCCCCTCAGCCAGTATGTTGGCGACGAGGGAGAGTGCTCTTACTCCGACTCTATCGCTGGCATCGAAGAGCCACTATCCCCACTTTCTGCTCAGCTCGAAAGCAAATACGAAGCAGTTTTCAACGCTATCTTGCGCTGGGAGCGGGTCACTCGCGGTGCTCTTTTCCTCCTGTCAGTTATGTTCCTCACACTCTGGATCATCACCGTCAATATGCGCAAGTGTACCTATGTCGCTAAATATTGTGAGTGTCTATGAGGCTGGTGTCTAATTCGCATAGTTGTGGAAGAATAATATTCACAACACGATTCTGTAGCTCCAGCCAACGAGGCCATCGAGTACCTTGAGCGTGTCAAGTACAAGGCCACTCTGCGCTTCATAACCCCGTGGAGAGGCAACGAGTCCGGGAATCCTAGTTCCGATATTGATGCTGCTTGGCGTCGCATTAGCACCGACGGTGGGCGGAATCCCGCTCAAAGTTGTTGTGTGAGCTAACCAGCATCACGATCGCATGGCAGTCAAACCTATCGGGGTGACGAAAGAACAATTGCACAAGATGGGAATAGTGGTCTCTCCGACGATGGTGACAATTCCACAAGAAGAAGGCGGGGGCTACCTTGCATCGTTGGAGGTCACTCATCATCTCCATTGCCTGGTCTGTCAACCAATCCACGGTCCAAGTTATTCATCCTTATGGTCTATCTACAGGACATGCTGCGTAAAGCGACCTATAGAGAATACTATGAATCATTTGACCCAGCGTTCCAAATCGAAATTGACACCCTGATGAATCAGCTTGGTGAGACAAAACCCTACTTTTTTTTCACGGTGACCCAGTACTGAACCTGGACGTTGCTTGGAGTAGACACTTGCGTTGATATCCTTCGCCAAGCCCTGATGTGTTACCCAGACATCAATATGGTTCCATATTACTGGATACGCGGTAGCAACGCTCCATTTCCAGATTCCAACACTATCCATCGGTGCAAGGATTTCGAGAAGATAATCGATTGGGTAACTTGGAGAGCGGTCAATGTTTTCCGAATCTCGACCTTCCCAATGGAGAAGACAGAAGACGGCATAACAGCCTGAACAAAATACGCACCCCTGTTTAGATCGGTCAGTTTAGGTTTCAGGTCTGCATACTTCAGATTCAGGTCCACGGTAGCTTTATGAACCCAGTTCTATGTATGTACGCCGAGGAGAGAATAGAACGATGAAAACAAGTTCCGGTTCGACGTCGCAGCGACTCAGCTCTCATTATCTTGGCGTGTCGAAGCCTCCACAATTACGTCCAATCACAATACTACCTTCATCCATAGCGAGAGTAATTCTGCGCTCTCCCAACTCAGTCAAACGAATCTAGCAGATACAACCCTACGAATTACATGGGATGCTCTAGTAACTCCGTCACGTCCCCGAACTTGACAACATGTCCACTAAGCACGTGAGCGTTGTGCTTCTCTGACCAGTGAAGGATCCGTTCGTAGTCCATGCATTGATGGACGGAGCTCAAGTTCGTCTGTGGATTGTTGAGACCAGGGACCCAGTCATAGGTGAGCATCGTGAGGTCCGATGTACACATAAGCTTCTGTCGAATGATCTCGACGCAGTGGCCTTCACATAGCAATATTGGTCGTCAATACGGCATGTATGCAAGAGAAAGAGATTTATACATACCGAGATGAGGGCGGATTTTGCTGTTGAATGACACGTCGAAAGGAGCGTAATAGTCGCGTCTGAGGTACTTCCTCAATAAATCCTAATGTGTGTAAGTCAGAGCGGTCATATCAGGAGCTTCTTTTCCCCCACCAAGCAATGAAGGTGATGGTAGCCATCCACCTGTGACATGTACCCTCCACCATCCTCGGGTCGATATTTGATCGCGGCGGTGGTGTCATTCCCACCGCTCATCAAGAACTGCTTCAGGGTCAACCGAGTAGCTTTGACTTTTCGGCTTGGTCAAAACAATGCACGACTTCCATAAAAAAAGAGACCTCACCGTCTGTGCTAATACCCGACCAAGTAGCATCGACTTCAGGACTCGGGTCTCCACGGTAAACAGAAGTTGAATCCAAAGCGCCGTCAAACTGTTTCTCGACGTATCTGACAGCCTCATTCACGGGTGCTTCAATATAATACGTCAGATGTGTCCGCTCCCTTTGTGAAAAATATGCTTACAGTAAGTCAGAAGCGGATCGAGAGGGCAAGATGTTTCGATGGAGCTAATCCACAATGCAAAAAAGACAGAAGCAAGGACCAGGAGGAGGGCCTGGACAGCGAGCGACCTCACAGCACGGGATAGCAGTGACTCGAACACTGGTCCATCCCCTTTCTTCTTATCGACGTTCGTTATAAGCGCCTTGAGACTGTCATCCGAATCCCTGATCGCCCAGTCGAGCGCAGTATTTGGGGGGGAAGTCATAATAGGTCGTGATTGAACGATGACAACCCAGACCTGAAGCCTTGAGAACTCCGAAGAATCTGAGGGTTTAAACAACCAGTCAACCCTCCGACTCGCGAGAAAGCATAACCACAGAATTTACATCTCCGAAAGCAAAACACCTACGAGACGAATGTTATTGAGATGAAAACTGAGTACAGTAAGGTAAGAGCCAGGATTCGATTAAATCTCCAGTCATGTCGGAGAAACCGTTTCAGCTTTGCTTCTGTGGAGTCTGCCAGTTTGATGAACAATTGTTTCGTATACGAGGGCGGGGGCTAAGAGATAAGTGATAAGAAAATGCACCTTCTGCTTCTATCTTGGTGTATTCTTGCCGCACTTCCGAAAGGATAGCACAAGGCTCGAGCGAACCCTGAGGGTCTCGTTCGCCGTGAAGTATTAGAGAAAACCAGCGAATATGCCCATGAATTTGGTCAGTACAACTGAAATAGACCTGTGATGCCTGGCTGACCTCGAGAAAAGGTTAGCGCACACGGTGTGAATCCCGGAGGAAAGGGGCCAAGAAGGTAACATCGAACGGTCAGTAGATCGAAGGAGATAGGTCGTCGAATCCTGGCTGGCGTTAAGGGAAGAAGAGGCGACTGCAAATGGACAGTGCAGTGGCGGAGGAGGAAACTGGCGAAGACGGCAATGTGCAATGATCCGATAGTAGCCATCATTGAACGAAACGTGTTGAAGCCAAGTAGGTGAAAACCAGGCAGGAAACTACTGAACGTGAAGGTGAATATGGCGTTATTCCTACATAGTAAGTAGTAGAACGTGACGTGAGATACCTCATGCATCGCAGAGCCAGGGCACTTCGTGGGCCTCTTTTGAATACTGGTGCACGAAATTCAGACATACGTCGCGCTCCTTGTTCAGGGTACAGCCGCAGAAGACGCACCTGTCCCGAAAAGGCTTGTAAGCATACCGATTGCGTTTTAGACTACCGTGCTGGAGAGAGCACCATCACCTTCATTGTCTAGTAGGGAAATCTTGCGTTTGATCAACTTTGAGTCACAGATACCGCGATCGTGATATTTTTGACCTCGACTACCAGGATATGCTGAGGAAGAACCTCGGACTATTACGCTGCTGACCCGTTGTTCAACAGCACGCTCCGCATCCATCTCGGTCCGTCCACCTCTCGCTCTTGCATAATACATACTGGCATTGCTTGTTCTATCAGGACACTACATCGAGATAGTTCGGCGAAGCTCATATGCGCACCTCCGATGTCTCAAAAGCTTTGCACTGCCATTATAACAGGCGAGTATTATTTGACGAAGATTCTTACATTGTGGTCGAAACCTCGACCTCAAAGAGATCGTCTGTGCGGTTGCTATGAATGCAGCAAAACAAAGCGAGCGTATCCACATGTTGGAGTAGAAATATATGGCGTCGACCCCTAAATAAAAGGAGATGTGCAAACACCCGACGTACTGCCCCGTATACCTGACCTAAGGCGGAAAAACAAAGGAGCTTACCCTCAAGTTGCTCCGTATCAAGGAGGGGATCCCGGACAGTGAGGATATACGGATTTCATGCGACATGACAAGAATACAAAGATCCCAGGTGGTTTCTGTCGCCGATCAGATAGACTGACAGTATTGGGCTTGACGACTGGCACGACTCCCTTTGATGCGATTAGTGTGGTTCGGAGATGTAGGAATTACATGCCAATCCCAGAGCGAAACAGTTTTGTCACATAAAACCCTGGATATCAGCAAGATGAGACAACAAAACAAACAGGTCGAAGAGATGAACTGGCAAAGATCAATAGAAGAACATGAACATAACAAAGCAATATCCACTCCAATGGCGTGAGAGGCCAAGAGAGATGTAAACGCAACGAAATACGTCATCCCAAAATCCAATGCAAACAATGCACGATCACTGCGCGTCGACCGTACCAACATTCGCCATCAACTCACTCGACGACGTGTCTGCCCGAATCTGAACCTAGATGAAACTGCCTGTCGCTATGCGTCTGTGCTGTGCGCGCTTCTACGAGGCTAGCTAGCAGTAGTGCTCCGAAAAAAGGATGCCGATAACGAACGAGAATCCGCAGCACGCGTGCATCAAGATCGAACGGAGAAAAATTGCTCGAGAAATCTTCGTCGAGCAAGAGACTGACCATGAATGAACGAAAACGAGGCGCTGTGTCCCGAGTCAGTCGTCTTCCGAGTCAGTCTCGATCCGTACCTCACCGAGAATCGGCGATGTGGAACGATAAGTGTGAAGGGTTGACTCGGACACGTTTTCTGCGCCCGTAGACCGTCACTCTCCGAGGATTACTAGGTCCGCGTTAGACCCGATCTCGGGACAGTACGCGCATTGGATGAGCAAGGAGTCCGGGGTTTGGTTGAGTTTCGAGCCTGTCAATACAAAAATCTCGTCAGGGTACATACTACCTTGGCGCCTTCTAGGGTCGTCCAACTGTAAGTCTGTAACACTCAGAAGGAGTAGAACCCTCTGAGCGAAAGTTGATACATGTCGCACTGGCAATCGTAATTCAAGCCCCGAGTCGTCAAGACCCCCACGGGCCAGCAGGGCCAACCGCCGGGATCCGGGATCACAACGGAACTTGAAATTCCGTGGTGATCCCCCGCCATGATGGCAAAGACATTCGACAAGCGACACTATGGTACCTGATGATGATCCAATTGAAAGTTACCTAATTTGAAACTTCATCAGTTTGATCCTTAGATCGTAGACGTGATGCATCCTGACATTTAAATCAAGCACATCAGGCTACTTACTGATATTTTTTCTCCCCTACAATGTTTTGCTACTCAGTGTTCCTCAACGTGATCATAACCATTACAGTCGCAGTGGCCGTTTTGGCTTCCCCAACACCTCATCCTAGGGGAGCAAGGAATGGCATGGCCATACCACTCACCAGACACTCTTCCTCACTGAACTCCAACAAAGGCATTCAAAATACCAACGCGCTCGAATCTCATGTTGCATCGCATAGCAGGTATATCGTCCTATGATATCCTGCGGCATCGTTTTTGCTCACCATTTTCAGCAAGATCATTCGTGGCATGAATGGTTTTGAAAGAAACAAGGGAAGGTCACACCCTTCTGGTGTGAAACGGAACGGTGGTGCTGGTGTAGAATTGAGAAGCAATGATGAGATGTGGTATGGGATTATTTCGATCGGCACTCCCGCCAAATCCTTCACTGGTCAGTTTTTCCGCGCATTCGTAACACCCTTTCATCTTAGTCATCACCTTAGTCGTGTTCGACACCGGTTCTAGGTAAGCATTTCCCGCTAGCGCCATCCACTCTTTCGACTCATTCGACCCAGCGACCTCTTTGTTCCAGCGTTAACCGGTGATGAGAACTGCAGAAGCCACACTAACCTATGGGATCCCGCTTCCTCCCCAACCGCCAATGCCCTCGATGAATATTTTGCGATAGAATTTGAGGATGATACGGCTGTCACAGGTCAACAATACACGGACAATGTGACCATTGCTGGTTTCACCGTATGTTATTACTGTTTACGAATATGATCATTTCTGATTGATGAACAGGCAGACATTCAGACCATTGGTGCTGCAACAACATACTCCTCTGACATGGCAATATCGGAGTTTCCTCCAGATGGTATATTAGGATTAGCTTTCCCGTCTTACTCAATGTATCATGCTAGCCCCCTGCTTCATACGCTTTTCACTGAAGGAAAGCTGCCTCAACCGTTCTTTTCACTCAAGCTCACCATTTCTGGCGGAGAGCTGTACGTCGGCGGAATGAACGAGGCGCTTTACATTGATAGCAGTCTCGCCTTTACTCCTATAACAGATCCGGTGAGCGTAAACGCCAGGTGACATTGGATGCATACTTAGATTGCCCTTTTAGGTTGTCTGGAAGCTGAAGATCGATAACATTAAACTTAATGACAAGATAGTTCTGACAGATGTACCCGCTGTCATTGACACTGGTTCCAACTTTATCTTTGGTGATCCGTCACGCGTTTTAGCCCTGCACCAAGCGGGTGGTGGTAAGGCCTTCGAGGATGGTTACTACACCTGTGGGTACTCGAGTATTTGGGTACTTCAAACTTTTGATCGACTCCCTGTAGTCCCATGCAGTTCTTTTCCCTCCATGACTTTTACCATTGGTGGAAAGTCGTTTTTAATGCCTGCCAATGTTCTACAGCAGGGACAGATTGCGTATGGCTCGCGCGATTGCTTCAGTGGGATTGTGGCTCCTAAGAGGGATAATGGTGAGATTATCCCATTCAGTATTTTTCCTCTTCCGTCTTCAGATCTTCATCATCACTGCTGAACCCGACCAGTTCCAGTTTTCTGGACAATCGGGACCATATTCCTCCAGCAGTTCTATACCGTGTTTGATTTCGGCAGCGAGCCACCACGAGTTGGATTCGCAGAGCTTGCTAGTTGAACGTTAACGTTGAACGTCGATAACGTAATAGCTACTTCAACGGAATCATAGATCCTCTCGAGTGTGCCACATTTGGTAGTTCAGAACCCGGTCAACTATGTAGTGGGGGGAGGGCTCAATTTTTGGGGAGTGACAGTACACATATCTGCGTTATTGCAGACTTACGCGTTGCTGGTCCCGACCCTGTGAAAGGTGACTGTCTGGTTGCGTTTCTTTTACATCTCAAACATGAGCCAGCGAAAAGAAAAGTGGTTGTGCATTATCCGTTGCACTCGTCGCGGATAGCCTCATTCACAGGCGCTTCATACAACAGTCGGTTAGCCACTTCCCCCCGCGAGGATGGTACTTACATTGTGTCAGAAGAGGATCAAGAGGGCAAGTGGTATCGATACTAGTGCGAATCCATAATGCAAAGAAAATGGAATAGGAGCAGGAGGAGGGCATGGCCAACGAGGATCCTCACACCGCGTGACAGAAGTGACCCCATGAGACCTACTACATCCTCTCGTATGAGCCATGATGGAACGTGGTTCAAGATTACTGTTTGAGTAAGTAATGAAGACGCTGGAGTGACAGCATATAAATATGGAAGGTTGTCTTCCGTGGCAGAGACATTCTAACCTCAAGGCCTCATTGAGTGTCTTCCCGTAAAAGTTTGCATGTGAACTCTTTCGGGAGATCGGATTTTTGGGAAAGAGAAATAGCCGTCCAAATAAGTAAGTACTTCTGCCTCCGTCAAGCTCAGCTACGACGAAAATGAGTGAGATAAACAATTGCGCGAGAGTGGTCCACAAATACCCATAGGAGTGATGATAATCAACTATAAAAACCAGTAACACCATCATTAGAACTCTGAACAGCGTAATAGTACAAGACATGTACCTCGAAGGTGCCGCATTCGGCTTCTATCTCTCGGTGCTCTTGCCATTCTTCATCGCCAGCTCGGCACGAGCGAACCCTACGTGTCTCGTTCTCCGCGAAGAAGAGGAAACGGGCGAATACGCCCAATACTACTAACATGGTCAGTACGATTGAAATCGATCTGTGGAGTCGTACTGAGCCAGGAAAAAGCGGAAACAAACGTGACAATGTGGATGAGGAAACTGGAATTGACGTCAACGTGAAGTGGTCAGTATGATTCGAAGATATACTTGAAAGTCTCGCTGACTCCGAGGAAAGGAAAATTGACGCCGGAGAGGACGAATGAGGTCTAGTATGTTCAGTGTTGTTCGCGGGTTGGCTGCTTGAAGTTGCTTCTTGTTCGACGTTTGGTTGACTCGGAGCGAAGATTCTAGGCGTTTTCGTTGTTGTTGTTGTAGGCAGAACCTGCCATATTGCCAGTGAACCCAGCGATGTTTCGAGTCTTTCGATAGCATTGTTCCTGGGTGTGGATCGCTTTCGAATCCGTAATGCATCCAGGTGGCTCTCCCGTTCATCAATACAACTAGCCAAAGCAAAGCTTCAAGATCTGAACCAGCCAACTCTCATGTCAAGCATTTTTTTTCCCTCTTGTCGCGGTCGATCTCACCCCAAGAGACGTTCCAGGTCAAAACACACCGCTCCGATAAGAAGAAAAATATTGTCAAATCAGAGACACCACTTCAGAAATGATCTTGGAAACGGGAAATAGATAACCTCCGATTGGATTCTGAGTCCATTCTGTGCACTTACTGACAGTGAGGGCGAGGTAAAGGACCCTGTGAAGACGGTGTTAATCTGCACGGGTAAGTAAGTAAGGAACGAGTAGGTACTAAATTAGCTTACCTCCAGTCGACGTTGTACGAGACTGGAGGAAAGTAAGAACGAGCGTGCGCGTAAGTAACGTGCGGTAGTCCGAAAAAGGAAATGTAGCGTATGGTACTACTAGATGGGCTGCGCTCCAAGACTTCCGGCGTCCAATGTCGTCGTGGACAGGATACATAGCACCAAAGCAAGCGGCTTGTACGCTTACCTAACGTGATCAGATTGCCTTGGTTTATAAGACAACCAAAAGACAACACAACCTTTGAACGACTCTTATAATATATCAACCTCATACTGAGTCCCAGTCTTAAAGGTGAATTCTGAAAATTCTGGTGCAATGTGCACAGCTCTCATCTTGATTCTTTTTGATAGCTGCGATGCTGCTTCTCTCTTAGCCGGATACTCAATGACCTTCCCCGATGCGAAAGCATGGGCACAATTGGCCCGACATGAACATCTATGACGACAAAGAACTTCCCAACATTATCGCTTGTTACCACAGGATTTGCACTTTCGACTTCAGATGCATCACAGTGGAGGTCGATGATGACTTGGTGGTCTTCTTCCCTCTGTACGCCGAAGAAGATCCGCGGTCGACGCCGTACGCGTATAAGGAGCTTCCAGAAACCGAGGGTGGTTTGAGGTTCAAGGTATGGCTCTTTAAGAATCGACGGGACTCGGCCCTCGCTGCAAAGACGAAGTGGACGACAGTAGCAGATCCTTATTTTGACTGGCGGCGGATAAGCCACGTTCCATTTATGAATTGGCATATGTTATATCAATACTGTGACAGGAGGAGAGAGCACGAGCACGAGAAGCTACATTCTCTGCTGTGCGGCGGGAGTAACCATTGATACGCTGCATTGAACGCGTACGTCCCATAGTTTACGGTTTATGGTTGCGGAAGACCTATCGCTGGTTCGCACTTGTTTCTCGTCGCAAGCTCCAACTGACATCAGCAGCTCCGCAATGTGTTGCGCGTACACGATGCATGCGAGCTTCTGTAGGTCGTGATTCTGTTGCTTACCATCTTCATGATGTAACCTGTGCCTTATTCCTTTCTAAAATCATACTTGAGATTCCACTTTCCATAGTGCACATGCACATCAAAGGTTGAGTGTGCCTACCCAGGTTAGGCGATCTCGAACGAGTTATCAGCACTGGGTTGATTGTTGTCTTTGGAGTCCCTCCACCTGCATGACGTCACATGTCCGTACTGTCCCAGTGCCTAATTCAAGGTACCGTTTTTGGTACGCAAGGTCAAGTGTCCGCAAAGAGGAAGTATCAATTTGCGTGCGTACCAAAGTTGATATTCAGGTTTGTGGATTAACAGGAATATAAGACAGAAGGTGCAGCAGCGCTATCCATGGTTTCTGGTGCGATATCGCCTGGATAATGATTCCAGAGACCCAGAGTTAGTTCAAGCCATCAAGGACTCTGCCGGACACTCTACGCAGGTGATCGACGGAGGAAAAATGGTAGGCCATCTACGTGGATACATGCAGTCGTACGGTCAAGCGCTTCTGCATACCAGTTCCCCTCGCATGCACGAAATGAACACACGTACAATCGGTGGTTGAGGCCTGAGGGATAGCTGTTGATGAGCTATGATTATATGATACCCAGAGTGACCCGGCCACAATTAACGAAGTGCAATCCACGATGTCTGTGATCGCGTTCAACATACGTACAGTTCCGGGCTAGTAGCGTACGGAAATAGGGCGCGTCGACAATATCGAGATTTTTTGCTGGATAAGAGTAGGACCTTACTTACTCACGGACGAGTCTCACTCAAACATTTTGGGAACATAAACATGATTGGGACCTCGGGTGGATGTGTGGAACGACACATGATGAAGCAATTGATCTATCAAGCATCGCCCTAGGGATCTTGCAAGGTTTCCACGAGGTAACCAGTTGATCTGCCCGTCCGGCATAATTAAATTTTTGGAACCCGCCCCAAGGAACCGCACACCAGCGTCGGTCGGGTGGGAGATCGACAGAGTTCGTAGACCACATAGGATTTAAATTATCGAGCCTAGTTGTCGTAGTGCATTGTCCTATCCTCTCGAGATTGCAGTCCACATATGGCGGGCATCAATGGCGATACTAAATGGTCACGAATAAAACGTTTTTTGAGTCATACTGAAGGTGAATAACATACGTGGTGTTTCAACTGATTTGGATGATTAACGCGTCTGTCTGTAGTTGCCTTTGGCTGTGCACCCGATGTCGAGGAGAAAAACTGGCTGGGCAGGATGAAGTTGGAAACATGAACCTGGAGATGTACAGTCGATACGTTGGTTGTCGATTCCCAAACCGACGTCACGGTAGTGCTCCGCCGTAGAACTGCAGGAAATGCACAGGTCTATGGCAGAGAATGCAGGTGATTCAGGGTTTTGTCCGAGAGCTCCTCCAGCAACGCCTGACAAGTCTTCTCCTGGTTCAGTACGGGTTGCTAGTAGGTAGGTCGACGATTTTGTCTTGGCCCTTGGGGTGATACGAAGGGCAACAATTGGACAAGTTCGTTCTCAGATGATCATCCGATTACTGCCCATCGTCAAGCCCTCCCACGTCTTGGGAGTTATACGTACAGAATTTACTAGTCAACCTCCGCGGAATAATCAGTCACGTGCCTTGTGATTGCATCGTCCTACCCACGTCCTGTCCATGCTTCGACATGCGGCATACAAAAAGTTGACGTTTCTCTTCCTACGCTCACGAATTTTCAGTTCCATGTCCTTTCCATATGCAAGAGAAAAACAAGTCGCTCTGGTCGCCGTCCGGCGCGCATGCGCACTGACCTCCTCCGTCTTCAACAAGCTCGTCAAGAACGAGACGCTCACGAAGGGAGACAAGTCACCCGTGACAGGTGAGCAGGCTGGCACTGCTCCGTCAATAATCGTATGACATATCTGACGTCCATCGAGTCGGTGACTACTCTGCCCAAGCCGTCGTCAACACCATCCTTGGCCGCGCCTTTCCGTCTGACCCGATCGTCGGGGAAGAAGACGCAGCAGAACTGCGCCAAGAGGGCGCCGAGGAGCTCCGAAACCGCATCGTTGCACTCGCCAACGAAGCTCTCACGGCCGGTCTAACGGTAGGCGAGTCCGCGGAGTGGGGGCTCGGTCCCGGTCAGGCACTCACGTCTGAGCAAATCTTGGATGCGATTGATCGTGGGAACGATCAAGGTGGTCGCGTCGGACGTGCGTCGTTGGTCACTGCATTCGCGTATTGTTTGACGTGTCGCTCTCAGGCCGATGGACCCTCGATCCCATCGATGGCACGAAGGGGTTCTTGCGTGGCGGACAGTATGCGGTATGTCTGGCGTTGATCGTCGATGGCGAGGTCGTCCTTGGTGCCCTCGGTTGCCCGAATCTGCCGGTGAAGGCTGCCGAGCCGGATGGTCCTAGGGGCTGCATCTTTGTCGCTGTCAAAGGCCAAGGCGCAGAACAGGTGCGTTTGCTGATGCTGAACTTCCCTCATCTCATGTAGGCATGCAGACGACACTTTCGGGTGATCACGCTGTGTCGTTGTCGATACCTCCTGTTGGACCCGGGGAACTCAACCTTTTGGAGTCGGTGGAGTCGGGGCACGCGGACCTCGCGTTCAACGACAGATTGTCTCAGTTACTGAACATCACTCGCGCTCCGACACGAATGGATAGTCAGGCCAAGTATGGCTGCCTCGTCAGAGGCGATGGCGGTGTTTACTTGCGGATGCCCACCGGCGCCGGGTACCGGGAGAAGATCTGGGTGAGCCACGTTTTCGGTTTTCTGTAGTCGTGTATTGACATGCGTAGGACCACGCCTCCGGGACCCTACTCGTTCAGGAATCGGGCGGTGTCATCACGGATTCACGAGGCGAACCTCTCGACTTTGGGCTTGGGAGGACGTTGGGGGAAAACTACGGTGTCATCGCTGCGGGGAAGGACGTGCACGCACAGGTTCTTGCCGCAGTTCAGCGAGCACGAGGGGAGAAGCGGTTGTAAAAGGCTATCATTTTGTTAACCTAACCCTGTCGTGGCTGTGTCTCACTATCGTAAATATAATCGCAAGCGATTTGTTTGTTCTTTTTTTCTTCTTCATCGACAACAACTGAACTTATCATGGCTTCGTGGTATGTCTCACTTTCACTCGTCTGATAAACTAATTCGTGATATCACCGGATAAGGATCGACGTCTTTTCGCTCGTCGTCGTACGTCCTTTTGACTTCGTAAATGATATCAGTTGGATAACACTAATGTAGACCACGATCGTCTTTGTTGGCATCATTCTCGGAGTAATCTACACAGCCAGAGCCATTTCCACGCACGTCCAATCCACAAAAGCCTCGTGAGTTTCCAGTTTCCAGTTTTCCTTGTGTTACGCCTGCTTACTTCGCATGGCTGGACTCTGTCTCCTCCTCGAAAGACTCGAAAACAAGGGCATCACCGTCTCTCGCGCCGGCGTTTCGGTCAAGACGGAGAGCAGATTCGACAGAGAGCACTATGTAGACGCGACGCAGAGGTGAGCCGACGTCGTCTCAGTGCTTCGTGTTTCTATTCCATTCTCACTCGATCACGGATCCCCGTCACTACAGAGGATTCGTCAAAGTGCTCAACGCAGCCACCGTCGGACCCGATTCACGCAAGCAGGCGTTGCTCGCGGAGCCGTCATCAGCGCGCGCCAACGCAATCGGTGGCGGTGACGATAGTCGTGTCAGTGCGCATGGCATGCGCGCGATGCTTGGAATGACGATGCGGAGATCGCACAGTGGGAATAGTGGGCGGGGATGACTCGGAGATGGATGAGAAACTCGCTTGGGGGAGGTGAGGCCTTTTGCTCGCGCTTTCCTGCGTTCAGCTGAGGCGTGTTTGGAGTGTTACTAAGTTACTTATCTCTGCCGCACGTCAACCGCATGTACGTGTATGTATCACGAACTAACGATGAATATTTATGTAACGTGTAAATAATATTGATTCCTTTCATACTTCCTGCTGCATTCTGCGCGTCACTTAATGTCATGCATAGTGGTACATACATATAATGAATGAACCGTGGTCTACAATACATGCCCAATGCAAGGCTCAACTGATCCCGGCCATGAACGTATTCTGCAACCCATCCGCCTCCACCTCCATACCATCCTGCGACCGCCTCAACATCCTCGTCGCTGCTCGCCTCGCCCGCTTCGCGTCCTTTTTCAGCGCCCGCCGCCGCAGCGGGTGATGATGATGGCTCTCGGCAGCCGCTGTCTCGTAGGCCGACAGGTCCTTGGCCCTCCGGAACCTCTTTGGAGTCCGGGCGAACGCCGGGTCTGACGACCCACCGGCCATACGCTGCCTCCCGTCCACGGAACTGAGCCCCGGCGAGTGCGACCGTTTGACCGGTATCCGCACCGGCATCTCGTCCGTCACCATCACCGCTTCCGCTTCGTGGCCCTCCGACGTGGCGTCCCCCATCGGCGCGTCCCCTGTTCCTCCCTCCCTCTCCACTGCCATATCCCCGTCGAAAGCGCCCGCGTCCGCTGCGCCGAACAAGCCTGCGAGCTCGAATGGCTTGGAGAACTCTGTCAGGATCTGTGCCTGCCCGACCGTCTCGGCGCCGGGTGCCACAATGGCGGTAGTAGATCCGCTGTTTGGAATCGTAGAGGGTATCATCGAAGGATGGATCGCGGGTGGGATCGAAAAGTACGGGATCTTTTGGTGGTTCCAGTCCGTGAGTACTTGTCTTGCGGCCGACAGGATGTCGGGGGTGCCGCCCTGTAAATGGACGAAGAATGCTGCAACGTCAACGTCACGCGCCTCAAACGGAGGGGAGAAATGTTGTGACCTTGAGAAGTCTACCGCTACTCAGCGCCAACATAGTCAGAAACTCGATCGTGTTCGAGAAATTTGGGAGCCCGTATATCTTTTGTATCGTATCGTGGTCGGTTCGCAATAGGATTTCTTCGACTAGAAAGGGAATGAGAAATGATTGGTCGGTCAAAGAGAAGACTCACCAACAGCTATCGGATCTTCAATGTCCTCGACCTTGACCACGTTGCGAAGCAGTATGCTACCCTTCTGACGTTGACTGATCGCAGGGTCGTCCTCGTCTTCGTCGAATACGACGCCTGGGGAATCAATTATCTTGATACCGCGCTCGAGTTGGACCGTTTGCAGATCCTTGGTATGTCCAGGTCGCGCTGCCACTGCGCACACCTGAGGACGTGTTAGAGGTGAGAACGGTCAGAGAACAAACGGAGTAACATACCTTGGATCGTTTAAGAGAGTTGATCAGACTGCTCTTACCCACGTTCGGGAACCCGACCACGCCGACCGTCACGCTGTGGGCTGAGCTCGGCTTGTAAGCCTTCAAGAGCCTAAGAAGCGCTGGAGCCGTCGCGCTCGACAAGTTCGATCGCTGATTAGACGACGCCGAACGGAACGGAAGTGCTGGAGTGTAATGTCGAAGATACTGTAACCACTGCTGTGCGTTCTCCCTCGGAACGAGATCTGAAAGGAAAAAAATTAAGCTGGAGATGACGAAAAACGAAAAAAAAAGCGAGCGCGCACACCTATTTTGTTGAGGACGAACACGAGCTTCTTCCCCTCGCTCTCCCGCCTCCGGACCTCCTCTTCGACGAGTCGACTTCTGCACCCTTCTGGATCGCGCGCGTCGAGGACGAGGACGACGATATCGCTTTCGTCGATGACTTTGTGCAGCGCGCGGACGTAGTGTCGGCGCATCTGCTCCTTGGTTTTCTGGGCGGGATCTTGTGACGAGCCGGAGGGTTGGGATTGGTCGACCGCAGAGGCTAGCATTGCGAGGGAGGAGAGGGTAGGTTCTGATGCCATAGTCGCGTCCGGATCCGTGCGTGCAGGTGGCTAATCATAGAGGAGATTCATCAGAAACGATTCGACGAAAGGCGTGTTGTTTTACTTGCCGAACGTGCTTTATGTTTCTCCGCATTTCGAACTTTCAGATCGGGGAGTTTGGGGACGCCTGGATCCTTCTTTAGCTCTGGTATGCCGCGTCAGTATACAGTTCTCAGTGGCAATTTCAAGAATACGTACTGGGTTTGTGTGGGATGGTGGATTTACGAGGTTCTGAACTGACATGAATGATCAGGCAGATGGAGGAGATCGGGACGTACTGTTTCTGCCCATCGTTGTTAGTCAAGACAAGATCGATCGCTTTTTCACTCTCCGCGCTTATTAGCACTTTCACAGTCACCACAACCAACCAAGACATTGTATTGTCTCTCACGTCACTGCATCCAACGCACGCCACACTTGACAGTCACATTATTATTGCCATGATACCACCCTAGCAAACTCTATAAACACGCTATTTTTTACCCTTACCTGGGGGTTTTTCCAGGAGCCTTCACCCTGTTGCATATCGAACGACGGGACTCAACTCAGGAAACACCAACTCAGTCACTGACCGACAGGTTACCAACTTTCCAAATTCGCTCGGGGGAGTGACCCCTGATGTTAACGCAAGCAGTTTCGCAGATAAGTGTGCAGTGATCCGTATCTTACAACGTCTTCTGCATTGATCCGAGTTGCGGCACCTTCAAGTTCGCAGGCTCGGCTTGCATGTCTGAGAAACCCTTGCACGAAAATTAATCTCCGTTGGTGCAATAGGTAATTCGCCTGCAGGCTTGCTCCATCCGTAGGTTTCAACTTTGTATCGCGCCTCATCCACTCGAGGTTGCGTGTGACGACAGGGTCCAGGGTCGGATGTAACTGGTTTGATTTGACGATGAAAATGGCATTATGAATCTCGGTCGCGACCAATCCATACATAATGAACACGGACCAGCGCGATCATGCCGTTCCCACCCCGCGCATACCATGACAACTGCGTTGACGAGTCGCCCAAATCGGACAAGTTCGATTCAATTCGACTGTGCCCTCCCCACACGCATCAAGGCACCACAGCAACATAGTCTCGTTCTCGAAGACGAGGGCGCCCCGCGTGCCTCTACACCCTCGAAAATGAATTCTGCCCTGAACTTTGGTCTATAAATGGTGGAAATTGTTTTCTAAGACGTCAAAGTTGGTCTGTTGCATTAATCAGGAATCCGTTGCAACTCAATGATCTGGTACCGGCAGTAAGGGCGCGTCTCACTAGTAACGGAACATTGGCTGTGGCTGAAAAACCAAGAGTCGGGTGAGGTAAAGCGATTGTCGATTATTTCCCTAGAGAAAAGGAATTGTTCTGATGCTGCAGGAACGTCAGGTAAGCCGATTCTCGTAATTATCCCACAAGGATCACATATAGGAGATTGACCTGGCGCTCCAGTTTCGTCTCATTGATATCAATCTTGGGTCAAATGCCTTATCCCCCCTCACTTGTGGTGCGAGGTATGGCGCTGCGAGTGGCTGCTTGCTGCTCGTGATGTTTATTTGGGCTTCCCCCAGTGATTGGTTCCGTGTTCCAACTCGTCGGTGTCATCTTCACCACATGGCGGATATATTTTCGTCTCAGAATCCGTAGATTCTGGTGGGAGGATGCATGGGCAACCATAGCTTTGCTCTCATGCCTAGCTTCGTTGGTCGGGCAATGGACATTTATGCAGACACGTAAGCCATGCATTGTTGTTTTGACGTTATCATGATAGGGACATTGTCACGAACAACCTATAGATAATTTATCGTCAGATATCGGGTTCTGGTTCTATTCCATCGGGTTTACTTCAGTCATCAGGCAAGGACTCTTTTTCGGTATCCTATTCCTTGATAACGCGATCGCATGTCGTCCACAGAGCAACGCATTTGAGCATACTGTTCTCCATCACCCGTTTTGTCCGCGAAAATCGATTGCTTCAATTCACTTACCTATTCACGACGAGCTGTGGTATCTTATGGACCGTCCTCGTCGCGGTGAAAGTTTGGAAATGCTCTTCAAATCCACTTCGGCATAATCGCTTGGCAGTGGAATTTGATATGGAGTCACCGATATTGCTTGTCGAGTTTACATGTGAGCGCCAGGCTTTGGTGGTTCGTAAAAACACCAAAGCTGACAGACGAGTCTTTCTTGGCAGCGGATTGTCTGGCGGTGGGGACACTGGTCGTGTTACCACTGCGCGTGTTCTGGAGGGTCAAGTTGCCGAGGCGTCAGCGGCGGATGATACTTTGCATCTTTGCCTCCAGCGCCGTCCTCGCGTTTGCGATTGTCTTCCAAGTCGTCGGCCATGCGCTTAACATCACAGCGCTCGCGGACGCGGGCGTCGAATTCGAGGTAATTTTCTTTTCTGCGTTCGCGGTCGCGACCACGTGCTGATGACCGAATTTTGCAACTTAAGATCGCGGCTTCGGTCATCGTGTGCAACCTACTGGTCGTCGTCACGTACATGTATCGTTATCTGTGGCACGACGACGGGGGTGTAAATACCTCGGTGACGGAGACTTATGTTGATGACTTCACATTGCCCCGGACTGCACAGCAGCCTCAGCTATTAGTAACGGGAACGACAGTGGCTGAGGGTGTAAGCGATTCGCAGGCTTCGATACCCTCGCTGTGCACTACTCACATCACTGTACCGGACAGTTTATCCTATACTGATAGCAGTGTATCATCATATGTATAGAAGTTCACAATGTTGCGCGTGGAAGCTTAAGAGAATCAGTGTCGTACTCCGACTTGACTATTTGGGTGGTTTGCCTTGGACTCAGGAAATGACTTGGATTTCTAGGGAGTTAGTCAGGGTGGCCTTAGAACTTTGAACGAAAGACTTATCCAACACTACAACTCAACGGATAATGGTGCAGCGGGCTTGAGATTTGGCGAAGACAGGGCGGTTGGTGGTTCGGTCCGGCGGTCCGGTCAGCTGCTCCGCGCATTGTCGGACCTTCAAGCTTCAAGTCACTCGACAACCAACTTCTTTCGTGGCAAAAACATCCATGATATTTTTGGTCGATCCTTCGTGGTTTAATGGCCGTTACTAGCACATGACCCCAACTAGTGCATACTTTGCGCAGTCACTCTCGAGCCCAAAGAGATAGCGAGCCTCGTCATCATCTTCACTGTCGTCGCAAGATCGAAATGGAGTTTTACGGCGGACACAAGCTATTGGTGGCTAATCGTGGCGAAATAGCGGTCCGGATCATACGCACGGCGAAACGACTTGGCATACCCACCATCGCGGTCTACAGCCCCTCCGATGCCCTCTCGCCGCACGTCTCACTGGCCGACGAAGCCGCCCTCCTGAAGGATTCATCCCGTCTCCCGAACGGGCAGCTGGCAGAGTCCAAGCTGTATTTGTCATCGTTCGCAATTCTGGCCGCTTGCAAGGACAAGCGTGCGACGATGCTCCACCCTGGATACGGCTTCCTGTCCGAAAACGCAGACTTTGCTCAGGAGGTCATCGATGCGGGGATGATCTGGATAGGGCCTCGACCTGACGTCATTCGCGCCATGGGTTTGAAGCACGAGGCTAGAGACTTGGCAGCGAACGCGGGTTTACCTTTGGTCCCGGGGTCGCAAGGACTCGTCAACACGCCGGAGGACGCGGTCAGGATCGCAAGCGAGATCGGTTTCCCGGTGATGCTCAAGGCTACTGCCGGTGGTGGTGGAATGGGCCTCGTCATTTGCAAAGACGAGTCTGAGCTCATCGTTCGGTTCAGAAATGTGAGAGAACGTGCCGAGGTCTGTCACCCCAAAAGTCTTTTTCCCTGTCTCCACTAATGGAAAACAGACACTATTTCACCACGAAGGGATTTTTATTGAACGATACTATCCTTCCGCGCGACATATCGAAGTTCAGGTAGCTATGTGTTCCGAAAACGGGGTCATGTTGCTGATTGTCTTGTAAGGTTTTTGGGAATGGGATCGGAGACGTGATTCACATGGGCGAGCGAGAATGCAGCGTTCAGCGCAGGCATCAGAAGGTCATCGAGGAGTCCCCCAGTCCATTCTTCTCCCGCTACCCGAGGCGTCGCAGAGAGATGTGCGACGCTGCAGTGCACCTGTGTCGCTCAATCAACTATTCTTCCGCAGGTGACCGAATATTTGATTCTCTGTGGTTGCATCGATACCAAAGCTTTAATCTGTAGGGACTGTTGAGTTCCTTGTGGACGATGAAACCGGTTCTTTTTTCTTTCTTGAAATGAATACTCGAATTCAGGTGAGTTGAGTTGAATAAAGATACTCGATAATATTAATGAAGGAGTCCGATCTGTTATAGGTCGAACATCCAGTAACAGAGATGATCCATCCCGGTCTTGACCTGGTGGAAATGATGGTTGCACAAGGAGCAGCGGAGCGCACTGAATCCCATGGACTCGACCTGAACAGCGTCTCATTTTCACAACGTGTATTTGATGCAAATTTGGAAAAAGGTTTAACGCATGCCATCGAGGTTCGTATATACAGCGAGAACCCTGCTGATGGGTTTAAGCCGTGTTCTGGTGTACTTCAACAAGTCGATCTTCCGGAACATGATTGGCTGCGAGTTGATCATTGGGTTCGACGATCTTATCACTGTGTCATCCTGTTAATATCTAACGCCCTGATAAGATTTCGACAGGCACCGATGTCACGCCCTCCTTTGATCCCCTCCTCTGCAAGCTCGTTGTGAAAGGCAATACCAGAGAGGAAGCGGTGCTTCGTCTTCAGCAGGCTCTGTCGACTTGCAAGATCCACGGGCCGCCCAATAACGTATCATACTTGAAAGCGATTTGCCAGAGCGAATCCTTCAAAAATGGAGAGGCGACAACAACCTTTCTTGACACTTTCGAATATACGCCCAGGTTTTCCTTGTTCACCTTCTCGCTGCTGGTCTCGTTTCTGACAAGATATGCTAGGGCTTTGACAGTTGTCTCAGGTGGCATAGAGGCTACAGTCCAGGATCTCCCTGGACGGCGTATTGGGCTCGGAATGCCCCGAAGTGGACCAATGGATACCCATGCATTCATGGCTGCCAATATCCTCGCAGGGAACCAACCGGAAACCGAAGGCATTGAGATCGTCACTCTCCCTGGAGTAGGATGCAAGTTTACGTTCCATGTTTCATGTGTGGTGGCCGTGACTGGGAGAGAAATCACAGTCAAGATCAACAGAGAACCAGTGCCGACATGGGCCCGTCTCGTCGTCCCGGCCAAAGGAACGTTGGAGATTGGAGGGGAACAAAGCACTGGATTCAGAGTGTATCTTGCCGTCCGAGGCGGGCTCCCAGATGTACCCCAGTACCTCGGGTCAAAGTCTACTTCGATGGGCCTGGGTGGCTATCAGGTTAGTTTGGGTTTCCCGTTTGTTCGTGCAGAACTTGGCACTCACCTCATCGTAGGGAAGAGCACTGAAACCAGGGGATCAGATCGCGCTCGGCGACTGTTCACCAAGTTCTTCTGAAATACAGGTGTCTATTCCGTTAGTGCTACCGACGGCCCTTGTTCCAATATACCCCAAGGACTGGGTTGTAAACGTCCTCCCTGGTCCACACGATAACGAAGAATTTTTGATGCCAAAGGGAAACACTGCTTTCTACTCGACGAAATGGACCATCAGTTCGTCAAGCAATCGCATGGGCATCCGCCTGGAAAGCAAGAATAGGATACAATGGGCTAGGACCGACGGCGGGGAAGGAGGATCACATCCTAGCAATATCCTCGACAACGGCTATGCGTTGGGGACCGTTAACCTGAACGGGGATACTCCCGTGATTCTTACCCAAGAAGGACCCGACATGGGCGGATATCTGTGTGCCTGTACCGTTGCGTCTAGCGACCTGTAGGTGTCACTTCGGGCGCTTGATTTCATCTCGAGTCGATTATTGCCGTACTGAACACATGATGCACGCAGGTGGAAGCTGGGTCAACTAAGCCCTGGAAATACGGTGACATTCAAGCGTATCTCTTGGGCAGAAGCCCGAATAGGTGCAAGAACCGCCAAATTATGGATTGAGGATGTTCAATCTGCAATTTTGGGGAACCCTATCCACATACGAGCCGCACCTAGGTATGAGAATGAAACAAGCCACTTTGGTTCCGTCCTCCGGAGGATCGTTCCTTCACCTGGGAATCCAAGACCTGCCGTGTCCTTCCGACAGGTAAGCACGCTCTTTTCATGTTCGTGGCGAGACGACGGACTTTGATGCAAAATTTTCAAGGCAGGTGATGCTGCTATTCTCGTTGAGTATGGTGAGATGAAACTCGATTTCCACTTGCGAGCGCGTGTCCATGCGCTTGAGACGGAAGCTCGAAAGCGCAAGATGGAAGGAGTTTGGTCTTTTGCGCCATGTATCAGATCTATTATGGTGAGAGCTCCCCGCGATCTCGCTCTCGTCACTATCATATCGACTTTGCGCTTGCGTTGCTAGTGTCATTTCGATCCAGAAATTGTCTCTCAAACCCATATACTCGATTTGTTGGTCGAGGTGGAAAAGTCGCTCCCGGATACGATGGTCGATGTCGAATTCCCAGGAAGGAAGATCGTCTTTCCCATCGCTCTCGATGATCGATGGAGTCACGAGGCTTTAGAAAGGTACATGAGCACCACTCGGAGTAAGGCCGTCTATCTACCAAGCAACATCGACTACCTCGGGAGGAATAACGGCCTCCAAGGCGGGGCGACGGAGGTGTTGGAGAAGCTCATGGGCTCTAGCTGGGTAATTGGGGCGATCCGTTTACGATCATGTTCCTCACTGACGCGTGGTCCCATTAGCTCGTGTTTGGGGTCGGATTTTATTTGGCGTGCCCGTTCTTGGTACCGGTTAGTGGATGGATTCCATGACACTCTTGGCGACATGCGTGGTGATCAACATACGTGATTAGATCGATCCCCGGTGCCGTCTGGTCGGACAGAAAATGAATCCCTCAAGGACTTACACACCAAGCGTGAGTCCTCCCTGAAGAACTAAAGTTGTTCTTACTGAGGATTTATTGTCCCAAGGGCGCCGTCGGCAT
>JBBPPG010000254.1:0-32744 GCA_038091855.1 Leccinellum luteum | reverse complement strand
TCCAAATCGATCGACAAGAGTTTGGATATATTCCTTGGGAGGTGAATGGGGAATTTCGCCTTCCTCCAAGGGCACACCACACCCGATGCGGTATACTCTCTCAGAAGTAGGGAGTTGGCGGGACTCGTTGCAGGTCGACGGCAAGGGGAAGCAAAGAAAGAGACTATAAGGAGAGAATGTGGACTTTGGGACGATATCATCAATGGTGTTGTCAAAGATGACATCAGCAAGAACCATTTGAGTAAGGTTGTTGTTTTCCTCTCCGTTGACAAACGTTGGATCGGAGAATCCTATGCCGGTCATACTACGTATCTGTGCATTATTAGACAATATCCGAGGGCAAAGAAAGTGAATAGGCCTTACCGCGGAGTGTGCGCCATCTGCACCGATGACATATTTGGCCGTAATCACTCTGCCGTCTTCGAACGCGGCGTCAGTGAATTGTGGATCCTTTGCATTCCGCGTCAAGCCAACAACTTTGAGCGGCCGATGGATGGTGACACCCAAGCCAGCCAGCTTCTCCTCGAGTACATGTTCAGTAAGGTCTTGGGTGATGACGAGAATGTATGGGTGTCGAGTATATGGTTTGAGACCCCCGACATTAATGGTGCAAAGCTTTGTAGAACGAGTTTCAGTATCCAAGGTAGTAGCTTTGATACCCTGTGATGCGACATCGTCTCCACAACCTATGGTGTCGAGTGCCTATTCATGGTTGAGACGTGATGAAACGAATGATGAAGACGAGTGAAGTACTTCGAGAGTGGCAGCATGAATTACCATGGCCCGAGAAAGGTTTCCCCCTTGGGGCAGTGAGTCGACAATCATGAAATCATGAAAGTCATGGTGGAGGAGTGAAAGTGCGGTCGCAAGTCCTGTTGGACCAGCACCTACGATGAGTACAGTGGTTCTATTGGGTAGAGACATGTTTAGGATATGGACAGAGTGAGGATGCAATCCGAGGCTTCGGTGCTTTATAGGATCTCAGCGCACCAATGTTAGAAGCTATCCTGGGGCGAAGCCAATCCTTCGGCAAACATGAATGCATGACAACATAAAGATGACCTTCAAGTCGGAAGATTGCTCCGCGCCACAGCACAGCCAATTATGTGGGTGGCCACCAACCGATGGCATGAAGCTTTGAAAGGCGACGCCCGAATGGCAAAAAGTTGTATAACCGACTTGCCAAACTTGGGTAAGTAATATTTGTATCAATACACATCGGCAGAATACGGGTCAGCATTACGAGTCACGTCGGCGGCGAGCAACAAGAAGCGCACCGTCCTCGTCGGACATTCCGATTGAATGCATGACTCAGATTTTGAGTAGGCTGAACTCGTTTGAAGGACGTAACCATTTTGACGTTCCATCAGAACCTCCAAAGCAACTGGCTGCCTGTGCAGGTGAGAAGATACATGTTAGCGACCGGCATGCCCACGAATTCTTCAGGCAACCACTTTATGTAGCAAATTCGTCACACGGAACCCACAGTACTGCTCGTTACCTCATTATGTGATAGAAATTCTGACTCATTCGTGCCTACTTCCTCAGAGTTTAGATGTATAGCCTTGCGGAGGGATAGGTGTCAACATGGTACCGCCAAGCTTGAATAAAGTCGCATGCCTGCGGGATTGTTGCCAGCATGCGGATTGAAAAATAAGGTAACGTGCGAGTCGAGCTCGAACGTCGAGGTGCCAGGGCAGCCAGGCAATCGTATATGCTATCCCTCGGTGCACGTGGGAGTCTAAATTTTAAATCTCATCAGCGGCGTATATCATTCGTTTCCAGAGGGATTTCTCACACTCTCACGATACCTTTATGTTTGGTGCTGTTTTTCCCTGTCGGTTCCTGGTAAGGTGGCTCTAACCCCAAGTCTCACAGCATCCGCTACCTTCTCGAGCTTCACATGTATGAAAATGACTATAGTGATGCACTGGCACCTTGGAGAAATTGTTAGTAGCTCTTCAAGTTGCTTGAATACTGACAGTTGAGGAGATGTGAATGGCCATGCATCCTGCATGGGCAGCATGGAGGAGATGAAGATCTGACACCCTCATCAACACCATCACCCAGTCTGGACTTTATGAGGCCCAATTCCATACCAAATATTAACATCAGAACAGCCTGGACTCAGACTCCTGGTCAGTGGTCCACTGCCAAGTCAAAACCTGATAATGACAGCTGCACTATCAGTGTAACCAAGTAATCCACACCACCCAGTTTGCTCAGATTGAATGGACCAGACCAATGATTGCCTGACTACTGGGTTATATATCCCATGATTGCACCAGGCCTGCAAGACCAAGTTAAAGCATCAGGGAATTAACGCATCACTTATGACAACTTATGTCACACTTACAACTTATTGTCTACTTATTGAAGCTTTTGTCGTTTGCCAAGCCATCAGTCAACATAAGCTCTACTTTAATGTAACTGTAACCATAACCGACATGCTTGATGCACACTGCCAAGAAAGTCTATTGGCAAGTGTGTAGCAAGCTGATTACAAGTAGCTACAAAGTATGTACAAATAGGAATATCATTTTTTGTGTAACAGACCAGACCATCTGCAAATCAAGGATTTTGCCATAGTGGTCATAGTTCCATAGTACACATAGTACACTCATAGTTGACTCATAGTTGTTCATAGTTCCATAGTTACTATAGTGTCATAGTATATTCATAGTTGATTCATAGTGTTCATAGTACCATAGTTCATAGTAACCATAGTATCATAGTACTCATAGTGGTCATAGTCATCATAGATAACTCATAGATTACCTAGATGGCACTGACCAAGTGACCAAGCACACTAACCAAACACTAATCAAGCAAGCCTATACAGTAACTAACCAAGTACTACCAAGTACTAATCAAGCACTCTAACCAGACACTAACCAAGCATACTAACCAGACACTAATCAAGCACAGTGACTAACCAGATACTAACCAAGTATTACATAACTAATCAAGCACCCTAACTAGACACTAATCAAGCATACTAACCAGACACTAACCAAGCACACTAACCAGATACATACTAACCAAGTATTAACTAAGTACTAACCGAGCACACTAACCAGATACTAACCAAGTATTAACTAAGCACTAACTAAGCACACTAACTAGATACTGTACTAACCAAGTACTACCCAAGCATACTAACCAGATACTAACCAAGCACTAACCAGACACTAACAAAACACTAACCAAGCACTAACCAAGCACTAACCAAGCATACTAACCAGACACTAACCCAGCACTAACCAAGCACACTAACCAGATACTAACCAAGTGCTAACCAAGTATACTAATCAAGTACTAACTAAATAATCAAGCACACTAACTAGACACTAACCAAATGCCAATTAAGTCCTAACCAAGCACTAACCACTAACCAAGTAACAATACTAGATATCACTAATCAAGCACTAACCAAGTGCTCATTAAGCATACTAACTAGACACTACCAAAGTATGGACAAAATGACACTGACCAAATACACCATTTGTTACGTTTCTCATTTTATCACCTAACTTTTGTCCTTCATTTTACCTTTTCGAAGTCATGTGACCTGCTTAGTCAGCTATCACATGATTGATCACGTGATGTCATGTGCTCTTATTCATTATCTATGACATCATACCTCATGTCTTACTTATTCCCACAGTCATGAGAACACTATAACCTTATATAGATAGTTAGTTATGCCTTAGTAAGTAGTTAGTCAGCCATGGCCAGCCCTAAGCTGGTCCGTGCATGTCATGTAGTAGTATATATACTTGAATACAGATCACCAAACAAGCAGTACGGGAGTACAGGGGAGTCCAGAGGAGATCTAGCTTAGGGTATCTACATAGCGCAGCGAGGTTTATATACGTAAAGGGAAAAGCATACAGTGAGGTGCAAAACCGTTGCAATGCCTAACCCCAAACCGGGGTGCAAAGCGCCCTGCAATCCCTTGTGAGAATTTCACTTTGCTTTGGTGGGAATGAATGAAGTACAAACCCTTAGCTACAACTTTGTCCCCAGGGTCATGTGATTTCACAAAAGAAAACTAGCAGATTATGATTCCTTTCCTAAGGGGATTCATGAATTGTGGGAGAGAGTTTAGGTTGATTGGGAGGGGATAGCAGTTGAAGAGTGTCAGAAGTTGATAGAGAGCATGCCTAGAAGGATTGAAGCAGTTATCAAGGCAAAGGGAGGCTATATTAAGTACTAATATACCCTGGAAAGCAAAAGGTGCAAAACTGTTGCAATGATATTGGTGTTTTGAAATGGATGTATCTTTGCAGTATGTAAGCGAAATCACATGACCCTGGGGACAAAGTTGTAGCCAATGGTTTGTACTTTATTTATTCCCACCACAGCAAAGTGAAATTTCCACGAGTGATTGCGGGGCACTTCATGCCCCAGTTTGAGGTTAGGCATTGCAACGGTTTTGCACCTCACTGTATGACTCAGTGGATGGAACATCGTGGAACACGATGGAAGGAGTATGAGTAATCTGCAGTAAGAAATGAGTCATAAAGACTGCGGATAGGTAAGCATACAATCTAAGAATAGAAAGATGACTAAAGGATTATGGAGCGAATGAATAATCTGCAGTAGGAATGAGTAATCCGCAGTATGGAACGTGGCAGAAGCTGCGGATTAGTAACGGTACATGACTAAAGTGAAGCGAGACAAGAGGAACGAGTTGAAGAAAAGAAACAATAGGGGCAAGTCGTAACAGTGTTGTGGTCTCTCTTTCTGCAGTGAAGGCATAGTCCCTCCTTAAAGCATCTCTCGCGGATCTCCTTGGTGAGTTTGGGGATCCGTTCGAATGTGTTGGTGTGGATGGCATCGACGTCCATTACGTCGGGGTCTCGAGTGCAAGGGGAGGGGGAAGTAGGGTGGAGGACGGTTCCAGTGGATCGTCCCTTGCTCAGGTGGAGTTTTGCAGCATTGCAAGCTCATTTCTGCTGGTTTTCGACATGTTGAGCATGGTGGTACCAGTCAGCTACCTTGATAGAAGGCTTCTCCATATTGAAGATAGGGCCGGAGAGGGATTCCGGAATACCAGTGGAGAAGAAGCTGCAGAGGGTGCTTTCTTCTTTGATGCCAGCAAGGGCAACCTTGCTCTGGAAGGTGGTGATGTAGGTGGCAAGGGGAGTGGAGTACTTTCCATTGCCTTTGTCAAAGATTCGGTATGAACCAAGCCAAGAGAGGGCATTGGAGGCGGTGTTGGGGCTTTCGAAGGTGGAGGTGAATGCCTTGAAGAAGTCTGCCCAGGTTCCGAGAGCTAGTTCTCCTTTGGCATCAGTCCTTTTGGTAACGTAAGTGTCAGACCAGGAGGCGGCCACTCCCTCCTTCATGAAGGAGAGGGCGAAACTGATCTTCCTGGTGTCATCGCTGTATACGTCCTTGTTAAGGGTGAGGTATACTGCGACGGATCGGAGCCAGGCCATGGCACTCTCATGATCTCCTTTGAAGGTGGAAGGCTGGGCAAGGTGGAGTTTGATGGGTTTCGAGGACATAGTGGGGCGAGGGGGTGGTACTGCAAAGATGGGGTTGGTGGGGGTAATGGGGGTGGGACTAGGGGGGGTCAGTGGTCGAGGGAGGGTAAGGCTCGAGAATAGCTGGTGCGAAAGATCTGTGGCAAGGGACAAAGAGGTCCTTTGTTTGTTGAGGGATGGAATATCGAGGTCGAGATCACTAGCGGTCTCTTCCTCACTCGAGAGTCTGTGGGAGTCTGGGGATTCCGGAGCAGAGGGGTTCTCTCTCCAGGAGGACACTGGGGCTAAGGGTCTGGTGGTGGGTATGAAGGGGTTCTGTGGGGTAGAAGGAGGTTTCCCTTCTAATCAAGAGTAGGGGTGTCGAGAAATGGTGGGAGCGGCTCACAACGATGGTGGCTAAAGAGGCAAGCTAGAGCTTTTGTTATGACTGGCCCGGGTAGGGTCAGTCATAGACTCGAAGGGGATGACTGAGGCTAAGGCTAAGGCTAAGGGTGAAGGGTATGAAGGTTGACAAGACCTGAGTAGACTGAACTCCAAGTGCTATGGAGATCGGAGGAGACGAAGGGCTATGAGTCTCAACGTTGAGAAGCTCAAGGACTAAGGAGGCAAAGGCCTACGAGGGACGAAGGGCGATGAGGGTGGCTAAGAGCAGTGATATTCGAGTAGCTCTAGCTTAGGGTTACATGGAGAGGGTAGTACACTATATATACAAACGAGATGGAATGTCAGGGAATGGAATGGAATAGAGTAAGTCATCTGCAGTGTGGAATGAGTCAGAAACTGTGGGTGGCTATGTGTACAGTAAGCTCGGATCAAAGAGATGAATCATCCACAGTATGGAGAGAGTCAGAAGCTATGGATGGCAGTGTGATCAGAAGAGATAGGAAGGAGGAATGGTGAGTAATCTGTGGAGGAAGTATCAGGAACTACGCAGATATCTAAAATATAGATAAGTTGCATGACTCAAAGAGAACATAGGAAAGGAGCGGAGGAAAAGAAAAGACAAAGGGGAAAGAGAACAGGTGGGCACATCGTAACAGAAACTCCCCAAGTATACTGACTTTGTGGCACAGCTATTGAATAACAGTAAACCTGACAATTCGAGCAATGACCTGTCGCCTGCCTCCATTGAGTGCATGGCTATGGTGGCCTGGCAACAACACATTTCCAGGTGTAAGCCCAACAATGACAATGGCCAATGGGCCAACAAGATCTCCACAGTCAAGTGGAAAGGTGAGGAAGATCCCACTTTCAACGAGTAGAAGGAAGATGGGAAGAGTGATGACAAGAAGCGTTGCCAAGGGAAGAAGCCTGAGGAGGGCAAGCGCAAAAAGGGCAGCTGCCGCAATCATGCCAAGGTTCATGCCAAGGCCACTGCTGCCGCTGCCCAGGACTCCCCAGATGGCTCTAGTAGTGATTCTGATGACACTGCCGTCCCCCCTCCACACAAAGGAAAGGCCAAAGCCTCCTTTGCCTTCACCAACTTCTCTTGCACCCCTGTTGTAGTCGCTCCCGCCTCCTCCTCATTCTCCACTTCCATTCACAATGTCCAGAAGACCTCGCACATGCCTGGCATTGCCCACTATGGCCTACCATTCCCTCAAACCACCACCACCATCTCCCTCTCCTGCAAGATGGAGGTGGTCCCTACTCCACAGACCGTCTGCCATTTGGAACTGATCATGAACCACCATTCCGATTGGTCTGATGGCGTCGCCTCCTTCTCCTGCCACTCTTTCATTGACTGTCTCGAAGATGTCAAGAGGATCACCATTGCCGACACCACAGTACTTATAGAGGTCGACGATAACGATGTCATATCATTGGGGGATATTGAAGTCCAGAATGAGTACCTCTCCTGGTTCTTCAATGAGGCCACAAGTGCGGATATTTGGTATGCCTCACCTTTTCTCTGCCCAAACTACCCTGATGTTGCTGTGTGCATCATCCCACAGAAATGTAAAATACATGCTCACATGTTTGTAGTAGATACAAATAAATCTATTACATTATCGAAAACTATGTGTGATGACTATAAGGGTAAAGGGAAAGGAAAAACAATGGAGATACCATCTGATGTATGGCTCCTCGATTCCAGAGCCTCCTCCCACTTCACGTGTGATCTCAACGATTTTTCTGAGTACCACAAGTATGAGAAGCTGATATACTCTCAAACGGCTAACAGTAAACTTAACCACCTGCAACTCCAGACCACCCTCATCATCACATCCGTACTCCTCTGCCCCCTCCAACTTGCCCTTGCTGCAAGCACTGCCCTCCGCTCCACCCTGACAATGCCTACGGTGAGCACCAGCACCCTCTTGATCAGCTCTGCAATCTGGAATCAGAGATTCCTTGGGCACCAGAGGATGACGGACGTGAACAACCAGTTCCTGGCGTGCTCCCCTTGTCTCTGACTCCATTGGAAGACGACGTAGACAGCCTTGCCTGAGAAGAGGGGGATTCTTTGCTCACGTTCCTAATGTCAAAGGCAATCCAACCGAATTATCAGGACTGGAAATATAAAGATACACTCAAGCTCCCCACCAATGAGCAAAAACTCTGGCATGAGGCTTGCTACAGATGCTCAAAGACCGTGAAGTCTATAAAATAGTCCTGAGACCAGCAGACCGGAAAGTCATCCATAATTGCTAGGTCTTTGATGTTAAATCGGATGGTCGAAAACATGCCCACTTGGTAGCCAAAGGCTTCTCCCAGGTTGAGGGCCTGGATTTTGACCAGATATTCTCTCCCGTAGTGCATTTTGAAACAGTTCATGCTATGCTAGCCCTCATGACCCTCAAGAAGTGGCACCTTACCAGACTTGATGTCCGCTCCACCTACCTCTATGGGAAATTAGACAAGGATTTACATGGAATTTCCAGAAGGATTTGTGCCACCCAACTCAAAAGGCAAAGTCCTCTGACTCCTCCATGTGCTCTATGGCCTGAAACAAGCTGGCTTAGCTTGATGGTGTGCACTCGACCAGTCGATGAAGGAACTAGGCTTCGAACATCTTAAATCAGATGCTGGCCTCTTTATATATCGCAAAGGAAACAACATTACCCTAGCAATCATCTATGTAGACAATGCCCTCTTCTGCAAACCTGATAAAGCTTTTGTAGACAAGCTCAAGGCCGCTTTCATGAAGAAGTGAGAATATCGTGACCTCGGGAAACCCACCAAATTCCTGAAGATGCGCATCTGGCATGACAGTCAAAAATTATACTTAGACCAATCCACCTATTTCGAGATGATCCTGGAACGTTTTAACATTACCAACACACACATCACTTGAACTCCGCTCCCTTCTGGATACTATCCTGAGAAGAATATCTCTCCCATTGACCTGGAACTCTGCCTTCAATTCCAATGTGTCATCAGATCACTCATGTACCTCATGATCAGTACAAGGCCTGACATTGCCTATACTGTCACTCAATTGGCTAGACAAGCCGCAAACTCATCTCAGGACCACCTGGACAAAGTGTACTACATCTGCAGATACCTTTTAGGTATGTGGAACTACTCTTTAGTCTACAGCAGTGAGAATGGAAGAGACCTAATCGCCTGCATTGACTCTAATTGGGGTCAAGATATTCAAACCAGGCATTCTCAAACAAGCTTTTACCTGAAGATGGCTGAAGGAGTTTTCCTCTGGAATTCTCACCTCTAGAAAACCACAGCACTCTCTTCAACAGAAGCAGAGTACATGGCACTGAGCAACTGCTCTTACCAAGCTATCTAGATCTGGCAGATGATGGGTGAGCTTAGCTTTAAGCTATGCCCAATCTCCATTTGTGGAGACAATCAGGGTTCTTTATTCATGGCCGAGAATCCTGTCACCGAAAAATGATCGAAACACATCCGACTCCAATACCACTTCATCTGTGATACTATTATGCAGGACAAGATCATCGAGTTATTCTACATCAAGGGGACAAAAAACCCTGCTGATATGTTCATAAAAAACCTCACCTTTGACAAGTTTATTGAGTGTCATTCCCAACTTGGTCTCAAGTTCTACTCTGACTGAATGCCCACTTGTGCATAATTCCAAGCAGATGCCCTATCTACTTCCTCGCATATCCCGAAATGGTATATTTAGCAAGGGGGAGTGTTGAAAGTACGAGAATTAGTGTACTAATCTAGTAATTAGTTCATACACTTGTATTATATAACACAGCTCAGCATCATCTGAGTTTGAATAGGAGTTTACCACTTCTTCTTCACTAACCACAACATTTTCATTAAACCCAACCTGTTTCACTATGTAAGTGTTCCTCCAAGTCTGATTCCTAGCACTCGAACATCACCCATGCTATCATGAAGTGTGTTTTCATTGCCACCATCTAAACCATATCAGGGTAGATTGCCCCTTTTACCAGTGCCCCACTTGCCTTCGCTGGTGCCCTGGTTACCCTCAGGTTCATTGTCCTCTCCATTGCCCCACATATATCTAGTTCCCCACTTCGTCCCCACAATCCTCATGGTCTGCTCACTCCTTCTGCTTGTCTTATTCCTCATACCAGTTCACCTGTCCTGTCTCTCCTCCTTATTGTCAGACAGCTCCATGCCATCCTCCTCTCTCCGATTACGATATCTATGTCAACAATGATACTTGGGATGACACCACATATGCAAACACTTCTGGCTCCCCCTGTCACGGAGACTTCTAGAAAATTCAGTTGGTAACTGAACCATAACTAGAGGGTAATATTACGACTTGCCCATATTGTTTCTTTTTCTTCAAGTTTGACTCATTCCACTCGTCTCACCTTTGTCATGTATCTTTACTAATCTGCAGCTTCTGGCCCATTCTATACTGCAGATTACTTATTCTACTACAGATTACATGGCATCCGCTTTGTCACCCTTTGTCATTGTTCTATTCTTAGCCTGTAATACTTACTCGTCCACAGTTATTCTGACTTATTCCACTGCTGCGGATTACACATCCCTATTCCATTGTGTTCCACAATGTTCCATCCTCTTAGTCATCTTCATCTCCCGATACTTATATAAACCTTGTCGCACTGCTTAGATACCCTAAGCTAGATCTCCTCTGGATTCCTGTACAGTATTGGACCGTCACTTGCGCCACCCACCACCACTTGCACCAACATGGAAATTCAACACTGCACATCTACAAAAGAGCCTCAGTAGTGTATCAAAAAAATATTTATTGTCCTAAGAAGCAAATGTCTACAAAAAAAAATTATGTTGCTGGATGATGGACAATGTTAGGAATAGGGTGTGAAATGTGTGGTTTTTCGAGTGTAGTACTGGTAGGTGTTCTACCAGTCAACCTGTTGCCATAGAAATTATACATGAGGTCTATAGTGTGGTTCCCCACAGGTCTATAACACTGTTATTCATGATCTATGTATGAACAACTTGCCAGTGATATGCCAGGGAAAGATGTCTTTTCACCTTTATCTGTTATCTTATCAATGTTATCATTACCTAACATGGACTAAGTAGTTTCAACTGGATCTTGAATAATCCACTAAGGAACAACATGCAATGGAGCTGAAATGTAAACTCAAAAAATGCCTGGATGTGCACAGTCACAGACAAAGAAAAAGAGGGTCCAGTCAAAGCTGTGGGAAGAAGCTATCTTTCAAGCTATCCAGCTATGCAAAGAAGATGAGAAGAAGCCAGAAGATCAATGGTCAAGTTTATGCACTATCTGCAAAAGAGTAGAAGATGAGTGAGGGGAAAAGAAAAAGTATGTGAGGGTGAGCAGGGATACAGTGCAGTGGCGGCTGCAGGGTGGAAGAAGTTCACATCAGTTCAACATGGATATGAATTCCTGGCTAAAAAATGAAGAAGAGGACAACATGGTCAATTTCTGTCTCGAATATGCTGCACGAGGCTTTTCACTCAATCACAACTCACTAAAGCTGCATGTTGACATGATTTTATGCATACATCTTGGAGAAAGCTTCACAGAGTTGGGAGTTGGCCAGAATTGGACAGATCACTTTGTGAAGCATCATTCTGATCAGTTGGGTTGGTACTAGACTTCCTCCCTTGATACCACTCGTAGTCATGCTGTTAACAAGAGCACACATCAAGCATGGTTCAAACTTCTTGGAGACACAATAATAACACACCATATTGAAGAAGATTGTTTGTGGGCAGCAGACGAGACAGGATTTCAACCAGGTGGCAGAGTCAAAGAACAAGTATTAGGTTCTATTGGTGCTAAACTGAAATATCAGCAACGTGATGGCAATCGCGAAATGATTACCATGATCATCACAATCTGTGCTGATGGAGAAGATATACCACTAACAGTAATTTATAGAGGACAACACTTCTCGACTGAATGGTACCAAAATAATACTCTGGGTGCAAGGTGAGTACTACTCTGGCAAAAAGGCCAAGCAAGTACTGACTCGAATGCTAGCATTGCCCACTTCCCAAAGGGCTGGACAGACGGAGAGTTAGGACGGCTCTGGATTGAAGATCTTGATCATAAGACCTGCGCAAAAGCTAATGGACGTGCCTGTCTGCTTCTTGTCAATGAACACAACTCCCATTACACAAGAGCATTCCTAGACTATGCAAGAGTCAACAACATCCATGTACTCTGTTATCCACCACATACCACCCATGTCTACCAAGCTTTGGATGTCAGGATTTTCAGGGTTCTGAAGCATTACTGGACTCTCAAACATGATCAGTACATGAAGGACACATGCCAAAAGATCGGAAAGGGAAACTTCCTACCTATCTATGCTCGTGTGCATAAAAGGGCACTTACATCACAAAATATACATGTAGCATTCCAAAAGACTGGTGTTTGGCCTCTAAACCCAAATGCTATCTTGACCGAAATGATGGCACACAGCTTCAAAACATTGTGTGTGGGTCACATGCCTCTCCCACAGCTAGGCTCTGTCCATGCTGTCTCAAAGGCAATCTATCTGTATCAGGCACAGAAGCACGCCAACCTATTAGCATCCAATATCACATCATTAACATCCAAGTCTGATATGGATATCCTGTCATCCTTGTCTGACATGCTCAGTGCATCTGGCGAGTCTGCCAACTCACTGGCAGGTGGTGAATCCATAGCCAGTGGACAGAATCTACCTGTTCATGGTGTGGTGGAGGCACTCGAGTCAACATCAGCATCATTTCTGGTAAATGAGACAACCCTTACCTCGGCAACAAGTCAGTTGCTTGTGTATTAACCATTGCTGCTGACACCCACTCGAAAATGAAAACACAAACTATTAAACCAAGAGCCAGAAAATGAACTAGAATGCACCTATCAGGAAGCCCTGCACCAGTCGCTTGCACGTGAAGACCAACACAAAGCATCCACTGTCGAGTTGCAGTCAGCACTTGTCCTACAGTCAATATACTGTGACAGAATTATGGGTCAGTTGGCTGCTCAGGAAGAAAAGCAAAAGGAAGGAAAGAAAAGAAAGGGAAAACTTATGACTGATGGGATACCCAGGTTGCTGACCTCAGATATCTTCTCCAACCAAGTCACTGAGTTTGAGAAAGCCACAGCCAATGAAGTGGAGTGAGAGAGTAGAAGAAAACAACAGGAAAGCTGAGCTGAGGTGCTGGAAATATGAAAAGAGGCAGAAAATAAGTGGAGAAAGTGAAATGTGGCTCAAAAAGAGGCCTACAAGGAGGAGTTCGAGGCCTGGAAAACTGAAAGAGACTTGGCGAGGTTGAAGAAGTGGAAGGCACATTTGGATCAGCCAAAGCGTGGAAAACTTGAGAAGCCGCTGCCTAAGCCAAATATCGTGAGCATCGACTTGAATGTTGAATGTGAGGATGGGCCAGAGAGTGGTGACAATGATACTGATGGCAATAGCCTGGATGAACACAGTTAGATAATCATTGTAACTCAGCGAGTAATAGATTTGCCCTTTTTAGGCTGGTGCAAGTGGTGGTGCAGCACTGATAAGAAGCAAAAACTTCACATCACTCCACACCATGCACAGCATTTTTGATGTTCTCTAAAAAAATTAGAGAGGTTGCCAACATATATAGTAATACATTTGTGGTGTATGATCTATGTATATTTTGTGTGGTAATTAAAAATATGCCAACAAAAATTTGCTGGCATAAGTGATGGTCCAATACTGTACTTGTGTACTTGTCCAATCAAGCCCACCCTTGTAGCCACTCCTCTGTGGGAAGAACCTCTGAAAGCCCTCGTCTTGCTTTTGACTGGATGCTTGAGTTTTGACTCTTGTCCCATGCTGACCTTTCTTTAGGCCGAGCACATCCCTTGGAGGCACTTTGACCTCACCAAGCTTAGTGTTGCTGATACACTTCACTTCTCCAGTAGTCCTTACATGGCTACTCGCTCTCCGGTGACTCTCAATCACTTGTCACTCCAGTGACTCACCATCGCTCATCACGTTGCTTTAGGCAACATCCTAGTTTACAGAGACTATACTTGTCTCTATCTGGGCAAGCATAACAATGACATTGACCATCATTCAGATAAGTCCATGGGATTCAGAACCTCCAAAGACATGTCCAAAACTCAGACAATGAACAGTCAGAAGACTCCGATGAAGATAACAATAGTGACACTAATGGTTGGGGTATGATCAATCAATGGGAGGTTGCTCACCCAGGTATGATTCCTGAATCATGATGCTTGAATTGTGAATTTAGGTTTCTGTAGGCGTTTCTCAGGAATGTCAAACCAACACCACATACCATCACATTCCACTTCTCAAAGAATTCACTTTTGATTATTTGTGTGATGAAGATGATGCTGCTGCTTTGTAAGCTCTTGAGGCACCAGATGGTGAAGAGTCTCTGATAAGTTATTTCATTTTCAACTGCTATTGTTTATAGAACCTTCAGCTCACAATTCATGGCAATGTTGCTGATGTCCTTGAGTCACACCATCAAATAAATGGGCAACTCTCTACTCCTCATCCTGACCAATTGAACACTGTCTCATCTAATGCTGTGAATCAAGTGCAACTGAATAATCCTAGTGTTTGCTTCTCAGCTCCTCATTCTAGTCATTAGTCAGCTGCCATAGTGCCCAACATAGTGAACCAAGGACAATTGACTGTTACAGAAACTAGAACACAGGCACCATGGAATTCCAAGAAATTGAAAGACAAGCCCACTTTCCCTGATACACTTGGATACTATCCACCCATCTGGAAGGATCTTTTGGAAGATGCTAAGCAAGAGTGTCGCATTGCTCATGTGCTCAAGAACCTGTTCCCATCCAAATCTCACAATCTCAAGATATCAATCACTGAGTCTCTTGTTGCCACCATTGTAGAGTGGTCTCAAAGTAATGTGATGCTAGAACCTGGTAAGTAAAGTCTAGCATATTGTATATAGTTTTTGACACTGTCTGTATAGTAGGTTACTGGCCAGAGCAACAAATAAATATGGCTTCACTCATATGTCCTGCACCTTCCCAATTACAAACATTGTTTACTAACATATCCATCAAAGCTCCTCACCAACATTGCTACATGGCATTTAGAGCTTAAGATGGTGGCAGTCAGTGTTGCTCTGTTCACATATGGTCTTGTTGCCTCTCCTGACATAGAAGATTGAGTGCAGTGAGTTAAGTCCAGAGCCATGAGCCTTCTTGACCAGTTCCTCTTTTTGCAGGATAGCCTGGATGAAAATGTAAGCCCATATTTTAGCTTCATTTCTTGCTGCATTTAATCATGGTTTATGCAACTAATATATTTGAAATTTTTAGGGAAAGATGAAGAATTTTTCTCACCTGGCTTTAAAACAGGCTCTTATAGAATTCTTTTACCTTGGTTCCTATGGAATTGCAGATAAAAACTCTGATTTATTCTGGAGTTCAATTCCTCTAACTTGTTTGGCCCTTGCAGTGGCCATGGTGAGTCTTGTAGTGCCTCTTACACCTGACCTGACAATTGCTTTTAGCATAACTGTGTCCTTGACAGTTTCACTCAAATTGGCTCAGGAAGATCCATTCCACAGTTCTCTGGGAAATCGTATTCATTAATTTACCATGGCTTATTGTTAATGATAGATCAAGTTCTCAAACACACATACATTATCATGGTCCATGACTGCAGAAACAGTTGTCACAATGGGGCTGGGAAGGATGGTAAGTACAATAAGAGGGTCTGATACTCACTAACTGAGCATTCATTAGGGCATTGCTTCAGGAAATTGACACCCTTGTTAAGCACCACAACCACTTGAATATCGTTTTGAATTAGCAGGCTTGATACTAGTGGAAATTTTTTTGTGCTAGTGATCATTGTAGTATTTCCCTGATTCATTTACTCAAAGGCTGCACTATTGTATGGCATAGTGCAAATTTCAATGTGCTTTGTTTTCCCCATTTGGAATGATTTGTATGCTTTCATGTGCACTAGATCACTGGCCAGTGCTCTAGAATGGCAGGAGAATCTATATCCTTGTATTTGTAAACAACATCCATAATAGTCCAATACTTTGGATTACTGGCCAGTGCTTTATATTGACAAGGACTCAGGAGATATATATATTCACTTGTATCTATGTGTAATATGCATAGTAGTCCATAGCTATGCATAGCAAAATGCATAACTTGGAGTGGCTGGCCAGCATGGACCTCACTCTGCAAGTATACTCAATTGCCAGTGCTCCAGAGCTATAGAAAATGCTATTGAGAAGACTCAAAGAGGTCAGTGAGGGGATGCACATCAATGGTTATGTGCCAGAGGTCCACTGGTTGGGTTTATGATGAGACTAACGATCAGGCCTAATGATGAAGAAGCTCGAAGATAAGAGTAAAGACTCACTGGGGAGCCAAGTAGATCTGTGAACAGGCAAGGGACTATGCAAAGGACTAGGCTTAACCCTTAGAAGAACAAGACTGGGGAGTCTTGGTCACCTGGGTGCATGTATTTATACTATGGATATACATGCATGGACCACGTAAACTAGCCTACCCTAAAGGTACATGAGTAAGCTAGGCTAAGGGTACGATGTCAGTGGGTACAGGGTATGACATCATCAAGGTCTAGAACTATAGATAGGAATGATGTCATAGATAAAGAGATAAGAGTCTAAGCATGTGATGAAGGTGAAGAGCTAGCAAGGTGCCTAACAAGGGAAATGGTTACCATGGTCATGTGCTATGGAGTCACATGATGGGCCTAGATCAAGAAATAGATAAAGTAAGTGCTCATAATCAGATAAAACAAGGAAAAGGGGAAAGATATATTAGGAGTTAGCTAAGGGGTTAGCTAAGTCTAGCCATGATAAACAAGGTTCATCACAAGAGCACTCTAGAGCAAAATGTGATTTACTGATGCTCCCTCTCTGACTCTAACTCTTTCTCTGAGTTCTATACCTGTAGTATCAGTGTCACTGGCAGTCAGGCTGCCCAAATGTATAATTGTTGATAAATGATTAGTTGTCATCAGTCTTCTCTATTTTTTTGTCTGTCCACACACTATTGCCATCCTCATTTGCTCAACTGATCATGAGCTCAGTAGTAGCATTACACTCTCATAGTAACATATCACTATCATAGATACAGTTCTTTCAATCTCCATTAAGCCTTGGCATGATATGGCATACTATATGCATGAACCATCATGGGATTCATGGCCAGAAATCACACAAGTGTTATCTTGATTGATATTGGATGTTTTTGCATGAAACTACCTTAGTGGTATGTTATGATATGTGATTACTATGGACAGATATATGTACTCTATGGATTTAATAGTGGATATCAATGGCTGGTCACTTGGAGTCACTCGAATTCAGTAAGTTGGGTGCTTGAGGACTCCAAGTATGCTATGAATAGTAGTGTATACCAGCACTTTATGACAGCATCTTTACTGGATCATGACTTGGAGGTAGCTTTACTGATTTCAGCATATAAGATGGTAGTGCTCAGCTCAAGCTGAATTTCTATTGAACCTAGATCTTGTTTTCTGGTAGTCTGAATCTCACCAATTAATCAATAACTTTTCTCAGAACACATGGCAACCATGGCTTCCTATTTCACTCTGAGAAAAATCTTACTTGCTATGGATACTATGTCTTCCTCAGACTACTTTTTTATTCTCAACACTTAGTGAATACATTTTGATTTTTTGCTTGTGTTATGCAAAAGTAACATTTTGCATGTAACATTTGATGGTTTTGCATGATGACTAAGGCAGGCATCATTCTATTTCTATGAACATCACATGAGTAACACTTGTTATTTTGAAGTTTGCTAGTGATGCCATGATATGCTGTAGATTTGGCAGAGATGCATAGCATTGGTCAGCATAGATCTTGACTACTCTACTGTATACATATCTAGTGTAAATAAGAGGGGGCAAGATGGTACATAAATATGATTTGCATACTCACAAACCTTTGAAGCATTGCTAACTCCTAACTATGTTATGACTGTGCTTATGCCTTGCTCATTGTATATAGCATCTGAATGCACAGTGCAGGTGTGGCATGGTGGCACTGCTTTCAGCATATGTTGAACTCTCGGCATGTTCCTCAGTGTTGCAATTCTTCATGACTTAGCCAACCCTTAGCTAACCCTCTTAGTACCCATGGTCCCCACTCCTATTTCTATCATGAGAGTTCACTTATCTTATCTAGATGCTTATTTTATCTTCTGTATCTATGATACTAATTTATCTCTTCTCACAGTCATGTGACCTGATGTCATACCCTCTACCCTTGCTTACTGATCTCTCCCATGCTATATCATAGCATCAGTCAGCATTTACACATACACTACACCATCTAGCTAGGTATGTAAAGAGTAGCACCTATACTTTAATACCTTAGTCTAGTTATTTTTCATTCCTTGCCATATCTAGTTTGCTCTCAGTCTTTGACTTAGTCACTATCTGCATCTACATCAACCCTATCTACTCATTGCTATCTTTGTTATCAAGACAAGATCTCTATGTTGCAAACTATAATAAGCATTAAGTATATAGTTCCATGTGCTAACAAGTTTGCTTCTTAGGTGATATATTCTTCATGAATCCTTTTCCTTTCTTTGTTATTGCTAGCTGTTATAGCACTCTCCAGAGTCAGTGCTCAACACTCAGTAGCTTCCAAACTCATGAAAAAATTCAAAATTATTCTCAACAGCAATGATTTAACTTTTGCTTTATACAAAATGTTGTTTCACTTTCATTATGGATTTTGTATAAGCTACTTCTTACTTACAGTTCAAGTAGAGTTGATTTTAATTGTCACAAAACTGTAGCAGAAGTAATCAGGTAACCCTAATATAGGGATAGGAAAAAGATATTAATGGTGAAGATGGCAAGGTCAAAAATGAGTTCTGCTAGCAGGGTTTGCAATGAGGATCCATGCAGTGGGAAGACAATGAGAAGACTTGGGATAAGGAATAAATGGTAATCCTATTCAGTACTCAAGACAGGACTGTAGATCCACTGCTGAGAAGAACTAGACTAGTGTGGCAAATCTCGTTCTGCCACCTAGGTCTCTGGTTAGACTTAGCTAAGTTCTGATATATTGTTCCCCTTTCCTTTGTCTTATCTGATAGCGAGCACTTACCTTTATCTATTCCTTGATCTAGACCCATTACGTGACTTCATAGCATATGACCATGGTAATCACTTCCCTTGTCTGGCACCATGCTACCCCTTCACCTTCATCACATGCCCAGACTCTTATCTTCACCTCGTTCTCCTTATCTATTAACCCTAGGCCCTAGTGATATCATACTCTGTACCCACTGATGTCATGCCCTTGACCCGCTTACTCATGTACCTTTAGGGTAAGCTAGTTTACATGGTCCATGCATGTACCTAGATAGTATAAATACATGCACCTAGGCAACCAAGACTTCCCAGTCTTGTTTTTCTAAGGGTTGGCCTAGTCTTCTTGCACAGTCCCCTCCCTGTTAATGGATTCCTTGGCTCCTTCTCAAGCACTTCATCTTTATCTTCAAGTATCCTCTAGTATCGAGGCTGATTATCAGTCCTGAACCTGACTAAGACCTTCCAAGAAGACACTCATGAAGAGATATCATATCTTGGACACAAGCAAAGAACTAAAGTAAGTCTCACTACCTTATATATATACACACTAATGATTTATGTAAGCTAAGAATTGATGCTGATATTGCATAGAACTAGCTAAGGAACACAATTGTACTATGATAGGTATTTATATGCAATGGTAGGGTGCATAGACCAAGCTGTGTCATAGCAGTAAAAGAGAGAAAGACTAATCAAGATAGAATGCTATGGAATAGCATGGAAGGAGAACAAGTTATCTACAGTATGAAATAAGTCATGAAGCTACAGAGAGCTATACAAGAAGCAATAGATGGAGGTATCAGAAAAAGGAGAATTTAATGCCATGTTTGAGAATGGTGGAAGTGTCTGGAGTAATACAATGGAAATGACTGATACAATGGAAATGAAAATAAGCATGTCATATTGTGATCCCTTCAGGGAATAGGGAAATTGTAACACATGAGTGCATTTATGTAATGTACTGGAAAACATTAGTAATAGTGTGTTATTAGTACAACTCTTCCGGCCTCTAATGCATTGCAATATTGGCAAGCACAATTTTTTATATTCACTTCAAATGTAATGTAGTAGATGTATGCTAGTTGATCAATTTTACTTATTGAAAGGGAGATTGTGCTATCACAATAATTTAAAATTTTCAAAGAAAATATCACTTGAAAAATGTATGTAATTTTAACTATAACATAGTGTTATAGTTTAATTGCCATATCAGGTAAAAGTCTAACTGACTACTAGCTGAACTGAACAGAATAGGTGAAGAAAAAGAAAAAACAATCACTCCATAGATCTTGATATCAGATGCCTTTCTTATATATATTAATTTTTTAAAGTACTATAGGATTCATGATGAGAGTCAAGTCTATAGGTTCTTTAGGATGAAGTTGTGTGGATGAGGGATGGAGATAGTCACAGATGATTTATAGAGGTTCAACATGGTATAGATAGATATACAAGAGATGCATGCATGGATATGAGGGGAATTATCTCAAGGATCTTGTAAGGTCAAGTAATATAATAGACAAGTGGACTAATGTCATGAACCATCTACAACTTGAAGCAAGCAAGTGGTTTGTGTATAGTACTAGGTTCCAAGTACTAGTTTCATTGTTTATCTACATATGAAATACTTATGTATAGCTAGTAAACTAGTAGATGTGCATCTTAGCACTCTAGACCCCTATAAGATAGGCACCTGCATTAGCACCCTATATGTATATTATTTATTATCAATAGCTATGCATAATCATGTGACCCTAGCATGTGACTTCTTTCTCTATGGCTCACTTTCATTCATATGATCATATCTTAATAGATTATTCACTACTTTCTTTAAAGTTATAGGTCATTGGCATTTATATTTTCAAGTTCATAAAGCAAAGACCAGCTTGATTCCAGTTGAGAAATGATAGGTCCAGAACACAGGAAAGGACTGGAATGAGATAAGAATGATGTTATAATAGTAACTCCTAAATCCATATTTCTCTTTGACTCTGTCTATCTCCTCATCTCTGTCTCTTCTTGTATAACTTATTGCTTATCTTTGCATTATGTAGCAGAAGCAATCAAGATAACTCTAATATAAGGGTAGAGAGAAGATGTTGATGAAAAGTGAGATGTTGACCAAGATTTCTGCTAGCAGGGTTTACATTGAGGACCTGCATGATAGATAGACAATAGAAGTACTCAGGATAAGGGATGAATGGTAATCCTGTTCAATACTCAAGATGAGACTTAGTGGTCTATCACTGAGAAGAATTAGACTAGGGGCATAGGACTTCAAGGTTGCTATATTTATACTATCTACATAAGTATAATCATGGACCATGCCTTAAGGGTAGGTCATAACCATATAAGTATATATGAGGAATCTATAAATGATTAGATAAAGCCTAGGGGCAACAATGAGGTATGGCAGTAGAAGCCAACTGTGAGAAGTATGAAAGGTGTCAGGTAACTGCAAGGCAGGTGGCAGATCTATAGATAGATGAATAGAAGATCAAGATGCAATCAGGATCAGGAGATCTATTGGCAATGAAGATATAAATGTCAATGACCACTGAAATGATCTATCAAGATATAATCTATGAAAGGAAACTTGAATATCTATAAAAATATCAATAGATGCAAATAAAAAATAAGATAATAAGTCACATGAGTGCTAGGGCACTAACTGTGATGACTAAGAAGTAGTCATGTAACCTGATAAGATAAATGATAAGCATGAAAGACAAGAAAGGGGAAAGCCAAGGTTGCAAATGAAGTCTGCAACACATTACTCATTGCACTCACATCATTTACAGCTTCCTTGACTCATCATATCCCTTATTTACCTCTCACAGACAGTCTTCTACATCAGGTTGTTTGCATCCAATTTCAAGTTGTCAAGGGTCACATTGGCAAGAATAATTTGAGCTAGATTATCCTTTTCTTTATTGATCAGAGAAGCCCATTTGATTATTGTACAAATACCTGCATGGATCATAAGGAAATATATTTATAAGTCCCAAAAAAATCATCTTTAAAGAGATTCAAGGTTAAAAATTACTATATCACTTTATTTGATCTATATTTTAAGAATGCAACTACTAACACTGAAGGCAATCTAAAACCAAACAATGGCTTTGGCACCTCAACTCAAACTTAACTAAGAGGACTTGTATAGGTTAGAGGGAATTTAACCAGAAAAAGACTGGCTTGTTTGGTTGTATACATTCAAGTATATATACTATAGACAGATGTGTATGGATCAGCTTAGGGCAAGTCATATGATCAAGAAAAGGTGAAATGAAAGTAAAAAGTTAGGTCAAAATATATAAAACATAATAGACACAAGAGGCATTGTTATATTCCTCATATTGTAAGAATATGCTAGTAACAGGATTCAATTAGTATAAATTTTTCTAATCTACAAGGAGCATGAAACAGCCTTGCATAAATTTTCCTTGTTAATAGCTGTGTCATATTGTGACATGGTAGTGTTAGTTGTTAATCAGAAAAGATATGCAAGGCTATCTTATTATTCATGCTGCTTGTAGATCAGTAAACATTATACTAATTGAATTCTATCACTAGCATGTTCTTATGTATTGCATCTGAAAATGCCTCTTGTGTGATTTTCATGATTAGTGTCTCAAAATAATCACATATAGTATATAGAATGCCTCTATTTTATCATATGTGACATCCATATTCAAATCTATAGTTTTAAGTTTAACACTTGATTCAAAATGTTCTTCTGTAGTATGTGGATATTTGTGCACAGAAACACCTACTGAAGGCAACTAACAACTTTTATACAGGATCTACAGTAGCACCTCACACTTGAGATAAAGACTTATAAGGAGAATATATAGACTAGAGGGAATTCAATCAAAACAAGACTGGCTTGTTTGGTGGTCTGCATTCAAGTATATATACTATGGACAGGCATGCATAGACTAACTTGGGGCAGGTCATGACTGACTAATCTACTGACTAAGGCATAACTATGTATCTATATAAGGATAGAGTGTTCTTACAAGTGTGAGAAGTATTACTACACAAGGTATGATGTCATAGATAAGTGATAAGGTCATGTGACACCATGTGACAAATCATGTGATGGATGACTAAACAGATCACATGATCATGAAAGAAGTAAACAAAAGCAAAAAGTTACTGTAGGTTAAGAAAAGGAGAAATATAATACCTACTATAGTGACCTCAAAAACCCTTTCCATGCTGACTCCCAGTAGCAGTGTGTGAAGCACACTGCTAAACACTGCAGGAATCATGCTTAGCTTATGTGGAGCTATAAATAGTACATACCTCTGGCTATACAATTGCTCCCTAGGTCATGTGATGATATTCATACACTACTGAGATATGACCATTTTAAAACAGCTACATAAGTTATGGAAAGAGTTTTTGCACTTCTGAATTGACAATGGTATTTGGATATTATTTGTACTTGGTATAGCCTCCTTTTGCTTTAAGCACTCTCAATCAATTTCTGACACTTTCCAACTGGTATCCCCTCCCACTTCATCTGAACTCTATTCCACAATTCATGAATCCCTCTAGGAGGGTTTTCATGCTCTGCAAGCCTCTTTTTGAGCAATTCCCACAGATGTTCCATAGGGTTCAAGTCAGGAGACTGTGCAGGCCAAACCATAGTCCCAAATTCCTGCTCCTCTAGCCAGTCCTTGACCTTCTTGCAAGTATGCTTGGGATAATTGTCTTGCTGAAAGATGGTATCAGGGGAATTGAAACTATAATAGTCCAGTGTTTGCTGGAGCTTATCCTTCAAAATCTGAAGATAGAGGTCCCCATCCATTCTACCATCAATCTTGAAAGCAAATTCAACCCCCTTCCAAGTCATATAGCCCCACATCATGAGAGAACCTCCTCCAAACTTGAGAGTTCCATCCACTAGCCTATCACTAAGCCCCTTATCTGACCTTTTCCAAGCCCATTTGCATCCATCTGATCCTAGGTGATTGATTTTAGTCTCATCAGACCATATTACCTTCCTCCAGTCCTCTACAGTCTAATCTTTGTGAGAGAGGCTAATTGATAATGTTGAATAGAGCTTTGGTCACTTGAACAGCATTTTCAGCTCTGCCAGAGGTGATAAGATGCTAGGTATGGCAAATGTTGACAGAAGAAAGTTTGGAAGGATACCCTCCAATAGCTTTAGGAATAGTAGAACACTTCTTGGAGCAGAGCTTGGATATAGCAGAAGGGCTAACACCAGTTTTCTTGGCAATAGCTTCACCAGAGTGGCCAGCATCAAGCAAAGAAAGAATTGTGTTTTGCTGAGTGAATGAGAGGGATTTCATCATGATGGTAGTTGTGAAACAAGAAGTATGTGAACTTTTTTAAACTCAGACATGCTATTTACATGTATATTCTTGTTGTTATTAACAAAAAATGATAAATAACCAATGATTTGACTGAGATCCTAGTCATAATTTTAAAAGTGTTATGCTTGGCCCAGGTAGGGATGAGCATAGCCTCTGTAAAACAAAGGGAATGAGGGAATGAGTGATGTGAGGTCACCAGAGTATGCAGGAACAAGTGATTGAGAATTGCTAGAGTGATGAGTGATGGTAAGTTGCCAGAGAAGCAAAGTGAATCTGTGTTACTAAGCTTAGATGCAATTAAAATGTCACACAAGAGATATGCTTAACCTAGAAAAAAGGTTAGCATAGAGATCAAAGGTTAAAGTTAACATCCAGTCAAAAGCAGGATAAAGGCTTTCAGAGGGTCTTCCTGCAAAGGGATGGCTCAAGGAAATGGGCTAGATTGGAGACAAGTATGTGGAAGTACAAGAAAATCCAGAGGAGATCTAGTTTATAGGGTTCTGCATGGGTGAACCCATGGGTATCCTGGTCCATACCCACACCCATACCCACACAAAACCCATACCCACACTCATGGGTATGGGTTTTGTTGTGGGTACATGAGATTGGTACCCATACCCATACCCATGGTGGGTATACCCACCAAACCCACCAGTTCTGAGTCATGGCTTGGACCTATAGACTGTGGCTAGAACATGGCCTATACCACAATTGACAAGGACTTTGATTGAATACCATACAAAGCAGACACTGGCAAGGCATACTACTTTACATCTGACAACCTGAATGATGCTGCAATATGTACCAAATAATTAGTGTTTCAAAATTTTGAGATTTGTGCAAGGTTATATCATGATATCAACATCAAAGTGGCTATTGATACCTCCAATCATGATAATACATACATGCATGCATATCATTTGAGTTAAAAATGACACATATGACCTATAATCTACTAGATATGTACTATTTTGACTCGAGAAGTAAGATAGATCAATCAATAATCGGTCGATCTGCGCGATCTATACCTCGAATGGTAGCCCTATGCATTCCCTAAATATAGTTTGCTGGCGTCGAAACATGAATCACATAGGATCGAGTGCGATTTGCACATAGATCAAGTTGAGATTTTGATGTGTCACTCGAAAATGGTCATATCTCCGCTAGATCCTATCCGATTAACGTAAAAATTAGTTCCAATGAAAGCCACAAGTCTATACTAACTCCGATAAAGCCACTACTAAGCGCGAAAGTTACATGCCAGAGAGCGCAAGACCAGTTTGTCTGAAAACCAGTCATAACCAGTCTGCAACTTTTGCACAACCATTCCGGACTGGTTTCCATTGGTCTTGGTCCAGTCTGGCATCAATTTGGAATGTCCTAGGACTAGTTTTGGTCCAGTTGCCTTCAAGTTGGGGGAAGATCAAAAAACTGGACCAAACTGGACTTTAAAATACTACAAATAATAGTACAATTTACCATACAATTTACCTCTAACCCACACCATGGGTATGGGTATGGGTATGGGTATCCAGAGGCTGTACCCACACCCATACCCACAGGTACCCATACCCCAACCCACGGTGGGTTACCCATACCCATGCAGAACCCTACTCGAGATGCTCAGCAGCCCTTGATTTGATCCATTGATGTTGATGTTGAATCTTTGCAGGGGCAACAAGACTGTAAGCGGATAGTGCAATGCTAATGGTGATGGATTTCAGCTCCAAATGCCATGTAGCAATGTCGGCGAGGAGCTACTGATTTGTGGGTATGACATCAATTACTAGTGTAAAAGATTTATGAGGGAAGCCATGTCATTTTGATGGTTTGGCCAGTATGCTGCTGAAGTCATCAGAATTGAGCTATTACATAGAATTGCACTCACCAGGTTCAAGCGTTGAGCTGTTCTGTGACCACTCCACGACAGTTATTACAAGAGACTCCGTAATCGAGGTTTTGAGATCGCAGGATTTGGAAGAGAAAGGGTTCTTGATGATATGAGTGATCTGACAACTTTGCTTGGCATCTTCCAGGAGATCTTTCCATATGGGGGGGTAGAATATGAGCTTATTTGGTGCAACCAGATCGTCTCTGCTTTTCTTGAAGTTCTGGGGCATGCATGGACATGACTCGATGTTTACCTGAGCCTGATTGATGATAACATTTGGTTGCGATCCCTGAACAATGTTTAGCTGTGCTTGATTGACAATGTTTTGGTTCATGATGGTTGATACATTGACAAGTTGGTGAGGTTGCGGTGGAACTGGATGTCCATTGGTTTGATGATGGGAGGTGAGGACGTCAATAATGATGAGTTGTAGCAAAATAAGCAATAAAGAGCATACTGAGGGTGATTCGTTGTCTGATCCCCTGAGAAACCACTGTGCTGCATTGTCCTCTTTGTCACGCGAAAAATTAAACTCGGGTTCAGGAGAAAGGAAGGTGTGACAAATTGGGACGTCATCAATTTGAGTTTCTTGAGAAAAACCTAGAAAGAAATTCAGTGTAATTTCCTAGAACTGAGGAATTGTACCTGGGTGAGCAGTCTCATGCTGATTGGTGGAACACCAACCATCAACACCATCTCCATTATCTGAGCCAGAGCTTTGTGACCCTTCGTCGCTTGAGCTAGATGTGGTTGAGTCAGAGTGATCCTTGCCATGGGTGGCAGTCCTAGCTGTATCCAAATAGGCTACATGATTGGCAACCATACCAGAACGCAACTTCGGTTTGGGGTGGAGAGCGGATCCAGCTAAAAGAACAGGATCAATTTGAGTGGCACCAAAGCCTGTAGGCGCCTCTCTCGATGTGGAGTAAACAACACTGGAATTACCATAAAGCGGCTGGGAGGGGACCTGATGTCGAACGTCCAACAATGACAGTTGTGAAGGGGGGCAAGATGACAGCTGAGATGACTGAGAGTTGGGCACCTGTATTCCCACTGCAGTAAGCTGTGCTTCGAGGCCAGAGTCAGCACCTTGAGAGAGAAAGCCAAACCGAGGAGAATTTGCAGAACATTGATGGAAAGTGGGTATTGGTGCGTCTGCTGTCAAATTTGCTGTCTTCATAATGACAGCTGGATAGGGCAGTGAGGGTAGACCGAACTGATATACCAGTCAGCCAGGCATTGAGCAAAATGTAAAGCTCACCTTCTTGGCACCTCGTTCCCTGTCAGGTCTCTCTGGAGTGAGAGAGTTGTCGACAATGCCCTCAGGAATGTCGGTAATCTTCCTAGACTGTTTGGGTGCCGCCTCAAGAACAGTTCCGATTTTCTCTAGAGTGGCGACCCTTCCGCCTGATCCTGCCCCCGCCCTGCCAGAATGACGAGGCTGCTCATAGGGTTGGCTTGTAGGATCATAGTATAAGTAAAAGAGACCTTGTTATTGAAGGGCATCAGGGATGCCCCTTATATACTACAGTACATATTTATACGTGTTGTAGCTATAGAAAGGTATGGAACATTCTACAAGAGTCATGTGACATGGTAGAATATTCTAGTAGATCATGTGTCATAGTACTAGCCAATAGCATAAGTATCTGATACATGATCAGTAAGCAAGAGATAAGGATGAGTAATATCCAATGGGATGTATTTCCCTTATCTATGATTCATAAGCGAAACTGAAAGAATGATCTAGAATGATTATGTAACTCAGTAGCAATAGGATACTACTGATTCAACATTCAGTCACCTCAATGCTGAACTCCCAGTTGAGGAGAAGCCCGCGTGAGCCTCTATCTTCCAGGTCTTCTATTGTGGCATTGTAAAGGCTACAGTCCCTGTGTAAAATACCCACGTCAGCCGCTTGCTCTAGTACTGTCGGATCAATGAGTCTAAATCACCAATTCCAATCAAAGGTTGACGTATCACTAATAATATCCCGCAGGGACGAAACAAGCTCTTTCTTTGTTTTGAACATCGTCAATGGTCTGGTATATGGGGTCATAACTAGACGGAGGTGAACCCTCCAAGCTTTTATTTTTGATCACCACTTCTCTTCCCTGTACCTTTCTGTACTGTCATCCACTGAGTCTGTGATGACAATCCAGTGGCTCTGGATCTTTGGGATACCTGCAATGTGTCGGATGCTCTCCATTGTTCTGACCTCATTGAGAAGCTCCCGGTGAGGCGACAATCTTGCCCAATGATCTTTGTGACATAGAGCACATCGTTTCAAGCTGGGCTTGAGAACAAAATGTCAATGATCCCATATAGATCATCACCAGCGAGTATTGTCCCAATCATAGGAAGGGAGCTGGGATTGTTGGTAGAAGAGGGAGGAGTGGAAAGTGATGACGAAGGCAATTCGGGGGAAGAGATCGTGGATGAATGAGTTTCTGCACCATTCGATAGGAATGTGAGCAAACCACGGATCCGAGCAGGTATAGGCCTTATCATCATAGTGAGATCGAAACTGAGGCAGCCACAGTAGCCAAATGTGGTAGCAGAGATGATGTATATAAGATGCTCAGGATGCATGTGGATGTTGAATGCTGAGGAGATGGCACCACTAGACCTGTCATAAAAGTGGATGCGAAGTTCGACACCATTGCAGATAGACAACCCTAAGACAAATCATCTCCAGGGTTATTCAAGAAACATGAGATATGCCTTGGTATCCATTGTCTTCCTGAGACGTTTCACAGGGTGGAAAGCCTCTTTTGTGTACTCGCTGAGTACCTTGGGGCTCCACCAACTGATTTCGTTGACCGTCAAGGCAGCATTGTCAACGAGGACAACAGACATAGCTCGAGGAGCCCGGCATGGGCTTGTGGCTCCACTCGGCCATTCAGTGCCACTTGGTATCATTCTTGACGATAAAAGGGACTTTTTTTCTGATGGTAAGGGCAACGAAATTGAAGAACTGGGCAACGAGTTGTTCCAAGGTGGGTGGTTCCAGTTTCTTCGAGTCAGTGGGTATGCTATGGTGGGTGGCAAGGGGGGTACTAGGAGAGGTTGCCACTGGGGTGGGTGTTGGTATTGCAGGGACACTGGTGAGTTTGAATGGCCATCTCCAATGCTTTGCATTTGGGTCATACATTGACCAGTTGCCCTGAAGAGGCTGCATGGGGGAAAGGATGGTGCAAATCTGTTGTGGTATGGAGTCCCATGGAATAGCAAGGGACTCCACTGAGTCGAGTAGCAAAATCGACTCAACGTCTTGAGCAAACAAGGCGAAAATGGTGTCAATGGTATATCCTAGTAGGCAGGCGGCAGTGGGAGGGTCCTGGACCTCACAGCCCTCGAGCTCCCGAGCAGTCAGAGAATCCATCAACTGAACTGTTTTACTGGCTCTTGGGATGAGGAGTGATCCAAGGGACTTGTAGCACCCATTCGCAAAGGTCAGGTGTTTGATTTTACAACAGTTGCCCGTCAGCGATAGTGCCATTGTGGTCTTGGTGGGTTGTCAGGCTCGATGTCAACACAGTGGTGTCGCCATCATTCCTCATTGGTTGATATGGTAACTTTGAAACATAGAAAACAAGGCAATGATCACCATAAAGAGAGACAAAGATAGGTATCTTTATCGAAGTATTTATTGAGATAGAACTCTGTGGAATATTCAAAGGAAGTGAAAGACGTCAACCAAAGATCTGCAGAGGCTCTGTAACATGGAATGAGATGGGCGAACACCCTTATCTGAGAATGGGGAATCACATCACCCTTGCGCTGCCTATTTGTCCTCTTGGCACATTTCAGAATCTGAAGTTGTGATGGACTGTCCTCACTGCATGTATCGAAATGCTGTACATAAACCAAAATCTTATCCTCCCAAGATGGCTTTGCACCAGCTCGGGCCAATGGATGCATAATGCAGCGCAGCTGACCAATGATGTGACTGGGCCTAGTAAACAACCAAATTACATTTGGGATCTGTGGAAGCAATCGATGTCTTACCTTGTAATCCACTGAGAGGCCAATGAGTGTCTAGGTCGACATTTATTATGGCAGCATCATAGCATCCAAGGCTCCATTCATTGTTTGGAGGTGATGCAAAGAGAGTTTGCATGGGGAGGATGTCATGGTTATGCGGAGGTAGGTTCTGTACTTGAACTTTGAACCAAATCTGCAGGTCAGTGAAAGGCAGTACCAATGTGTGTGATGCATGGTGTGGGCCTCCTACAGAATGAATGAATGGTTCACTCTGTGCCTTTTCACAAACCAAATAGTCAGAGAGGGTGGCTTGTAAATCTGGGATACTAAATTTTTCAGCCACCTCATCAATGCTAATGCGCCGTATTGGAGGATCATGAGATAAATGAATGATAGTGTTTTCGACACGAAATGTTTGAATGGAAATGGGGATTGTTCATGGTTCCTTTGTGCAAAGACATTGGGATACAGCGAAATAATTGGTCGGGGGCCATGCAGGGCCGAAGACTACAGTGGGGGTATGGCCGAGTGCATTGGAATCACTAGCATTATTAGTATCACCATTATCCTTGTCACCATCACTTTCATCACCTCCAGCAAGATCCTGGGACAAACCAGATAGCTCTTGCTCGTGCATCGATGTTGCAAGTTCGAAAGTCTGACATTTTTCTGCCCGATCCAGGTATCGACAGATCTAAGGATCATAGTTGTTGTTCAAGTTGCTGGCACTTGCAGGGACTTTGATTTCTGAGACGTGAGCATGTTCTGTAATGTCCACAGTCCACTGAATGGGAACTCCAAGTTGCTGTGTGCTTGGTACAAAGCTTTGCATAAGTTCAAGCTTCGGGATGTACCAGTTTTCGATTGGTTTGCTTCCCTTCCCTAACCATGCTTTATAGTCAAGTATTGACTGTTTGTTTGCGTGGAACGTGTCTAAGGTGGCAGAAATGAGCTGAAGCTCATCAGAGTCAATGCAATAAGCTTGAATGAAATATCGGAAGTCCATCAGTGTGCGGATCGCTGTAAAAAATTGTGAAGGCACCATGCCAGCAATGATGGCAACAAGGTAATGTTGGATGTCACGATGTACTCGCCTGGTGACTTGCTTCAGATTCGAGATTCCACTCTTGAAGTGACAATACCCCGCTACGAGCTGCAAAACCGATAGTCGAAAGTCCAACTTGGAGTCGCCGAAAATATTCAAGCACCACTTGACATCATGATCCCAGCATTCTTTATGTAAGTGATGCAGCATCTCGGGCATAAGAAATGAGCTGGGACATGACATGGAAAAGTTCCTGAAGAATGGTTCGCTAACGCCACTCAGCCAAAATTGTTGTGCCTTGTGAAAGAATGCTTGAAGATTCAATGGATCAACTTTAGAATGGACAATGCAAAGTTGCACGAGCGTGGTCGAGGCAGTTTGTGGTTCGTGACGAAAGAGATCACCGAACTGTTTGTACATAGCCATAGTTACGGGGGATGTCTTACCACCAACGCACAAGACCATTGTGGCTTCAGGTATATCTGTGATATACTGTAACTAGCAATCAGGGTAAAACAGTATTGCATTTGTCCATCGGGGTCTGGGAGTGTGGCACCATACTCAGCAGCCTTTTTCAGGGGCTCGAGAACTATGTCTAAGCATTCATGGATGAGACTGTCTTCTAATACCCCACGCATCTGCTTATTCTTGTGTATAAATTTAGGAATGGGTAAGAGTGCCGAGAGCATGAATGAATAGTGTTTAAAGGTCTGGTCCTAAAACCGATGAAAAACCGGAACCGGACCAAAACTGGACCGCACAAGACTGGAACCGATTGGCCGGTCCAGTCCGGTCTTTTTCCGGTTATATTTCAGTCTTTTTGATTTCAAGATTTTCGAAAAACCGATAAAAACTGGTCTTAACCGGTCTTAACCGGTAAGCAGAGTCCATATTTTTACAATTTTATCCGAGTGGGTTATGACCATTTTACAAAATACCTTCTCCAAAATAAGTGATTGCCTGGAATTGGGCATATCTCGACCGCATGTGAACGGAATTACATAAGTCTTGGCAGAAATGGGCGCCAGGAGTATCAGCTAGACTCGGTACAGCCACCGCTAAGCGTGGTGCACACGGTATCAGGTCCTCTGAAATGTGTTTCTAATTAGTTAAACTCGAGAAATAACATGCAGTTTTAAAATGGTCATATCTCGACGACCCCTGAACCGATACCTAATAAAAATATGGAGCGGAAACCGGGAATCGGTAGTAGTTTCCATACCCCTGAACGACCGGTTAAAAACCATAACTGGACCGACAAAAACTGACAAAGACCGATTTTATTGGTTTTGATCGGTTTTGGTCCGGTTTTTCCAAATCAGGAAATTCCCAGGACCGGTTACGGTTACGGTTATGCCCAAAAAAGGCAAAAAACCGAACCAGACTGGACTTTAAATCACTATGAATGAATTTGATGACAGCTTGAGGCGCGTCGACATTTTGATGTTGGCA
>JBBPPG010000253.1:0-32796 GCA_038091855.1 Leccinellum luteum | reverse complement strand
TCTCTTTGTTCCTCCGTCTCTTTGTTCCTCCGTCTCTTTGTTCCTCCGTCTCTTTGTTCCTCCGTCTCTTTGTTCCTCCGTCTCTTTGTTCCTCCGTCTCTTTGTTCCTCCGTCTCTTTGTTCCTCCATCTCTTTGTTCCTCCGTCTCTTTGTTCCTCCGTCTCTTTGTTCCTCCGTCTCTTTGTTCCTCCGTCTCTTTGTTCCCCTGTCTCTCTGTTTCTCCATTCCCTTATATCTCTGCTCCACTTCGTCACTCCGGTCTCCCGGTACTCCTGGTCTCAGTTCCCTTATCGTCTCTCCTCGGTTTCCCGGTACTCCCGGTTTCCCGATCTCAGTTCCCTTCTCATCTCTCCTTGGTTTCCCGGTACTCCCGGTCTCCCGGCTTCTATCTCTTTGCCTCCACTATCGCTTATCTTGCATACGTCATCCGCAGCTTCGTGACTCATCCTTCTTACTGCGGATTACTCATTCTTCACTTCTCTCATGTTCCTGGACATTCCCTATCGTTCCCTCTAATGCCTCATGCATTTCTTATCGTCCACTCATAGATTTCCTCACATCGGACCATTCCTCAGCTACCTCTTTTGTCTTGGTCCATGCTCACTTCCCATACATATATAACGGGTATACTCTCGATTAGATAACCTCCACCTTAGTCTACCAGATACTACCATGTAGTACCTGCCTAGTCCTAGCAATATATCCATCGAGGTTTCCCTTCGTCTCTTGCGTGTTCCTATGCATTCCCTTCATCCCTGGGACATTTAGTCCTTGTGAGCCTCCACCCAAGCTCTTGATCGGGAGTCCTTTGTCCCTTCACTCCTCGACCCCCGGTACTATGCTTCTGGTCTACTTCTGGCCCTACCCGGGTCAGTCATAACACTTATAAAAAAGAATTATCTATCATTATCTACCATTTTATGTATATCATTATCATTTCCTCACCACTTCCCTGATCTGAGTCACTTGATGGTCTTGTTCTCCCAGAAGATCAAATCATCAGTCAACACAGATGAGATGCAGAATGCCATCATCTCTTTTCCCACTGAATGGGAACATGTTCAACTTACCCTGATATCTGCAGCAGGGTGGACTACACATGATCAGTACCATGATTGGTACTGCACTTTATTCCACAGAAAAAAGTATTGACACTCTATGACTCCATTGATGAATGATCAAGATGACTCAGAAGCAGACCTTGCCTCATCCCACACTACCTGTATATGCATTGCCTCTAGGAACCTCACCCTGTAGCTGGTGAACCCCTGTGCTAGAGGTGGGTGGATAATTTTTGGGACTAAACATGAGACACAGCCATGGTCAGGTTGCACAGATGGTAAGACATACTTTGTGTGGCCTGCTTGCTAGATGCAAGCTTGTGTATCAATTGTTTTTTGTCACAGATTGCTACATTCATGAAAATGTGCCATACTTGAGCTGACAAGCTTCTCATTCATTTGTGGGTTTTGCACTTGCATCAAGCAAGAGAAGCCATCTTGATGAGAGTTTTGAGAGAAAAGTTGTTGTGTTGTGTTGTGTCATGCTTATATATCATGTGAGTTTGAGTAGGATGTCAAATGTTGCTTGTATAAAATTCAGTGCAAGAAGTAGTACTACAGGTGTAGAAAACATGTAGAATTGTCTGAGATGTTTTTTGGAGGGGAAGCTGTGGCCTTCATGATCCTATCCCTTGAGGCTTTGCTGGTAAAGTGCTTGAAAACCTAGTCAGCTGTACAGAGACAAGAAAAAGAAATATATATTAAAGGAATGATGATACCATCCAGTTCACTCTCTGACTCCATGTCACTTGTTGCTTGGACTGCAACAGAGTGCTTGCACAGGAGGATGGATGAAAGAATCATGATATTGACTTTCTGCACATGTAGTTTTAATATGAGCCTCTATACAAATGTCTCAACAATACTTACTTGAACAGTTTCCTTTGAATTGACTGTGATGTTGTCAATCTCTGAAGGTGGTTGGAGAGTAAGAATGTTTACTTCTGGGCTTGGAGTTTCTGTTGCAGCCATGCTCTCAGTGTCACTCATGGTACCAGTAGAGGTCAGGGATTTAGCAGAAAAAAAATTATGGGAAGTACTTACTCACAAGGTTGGTGAATGGATTCCAAGGTGCAATTACAAAGGAAATCAGCTTGGATTAACAACAGGATATAGAGATAAACAAAGGTGAGGTTAGCATTCACTTTGGCATTGATTTGGGTCAGATTTGGCACATGTGACTAAGCAGACCTATAATTTTAAGGTGGAGGGGTGGCCTCAAATGCTCAGTGTCAAAATCCTCAGATTAGGGTGTGATTTTGCATATTCATATTCTAAGGTACACATAGACAACTAAGAAGCTCTGCTTGTGACTATCCTTGTCTTATTCTTATTTTGCCATTTTCACAGTGATTGCCCCCAGGTGCCCCACCCACAGCCAGTGAACCCCCATGCTATCACACTTTCCATATAGTGATTGCAATGTGGCTTGGCTCAGTTATAGAGATTTTCCATACATAGGATCTAACTGTACAGTATTTCATCCATTTGGTGCTTTGATGGGCTACCACATACCTCTTCCATATGCATATATCTTCAGAGCTTCACCCTTTTGTGCCTGTAGCTCTTTCCTTTGGATTGGTAAAGAATTGCCTCGTAAGCTGGAGCTGCCAAATGTTTGCTGCTGCTTACCAAATAGTTGACCACATCACTTCCGACCACCACTCGAGCAGCACTCTTTCAGATGTAGTTCCTTGCACCAAATCTGATAATGATAACACCTATTACATGATTCAGGAGTGCTCAGGAAGCTTTGTCATGAATCCTAACATTTCCAGGTTATATTCTATTGAGGCTGGTCTACTAAAGTTCAAACTGGATCAGAACGCGTACCCATATCAATTGGCGTCGGTGTTGACAGTCCCGGGAGCCTGCGTACCCGATCCAACGATGCAGGCGCGTGCTTCTCTTTGGACCATTGAGCGAGGATGCGTTGCATCACGATGAATATGGTGCATCCGAGGGTGCCTGCCATCTGTTTGCAGGGGGCAGAAACGTGAATGCGACAGACGAGCAATTCATATCCATAATGCAAATGTCAAATACGGCGGACGGATATACCCCACTTAAGATCACTGGCCCACACGTGAACGTGAGCACTGTGTCTACGGATATGGGCGAGCCTTCGAGAATGGGGCAACCTACGTCAGACAAGGGCGAAGTGAGGAAAGGAGGAACAAAAAAAGAAAAAGAAAAAGACGGATCATCGCACGGTCACAAACAAAAGAGTCTTGTCCCATCACTTCGACAAGCACCGTGGACAAGTCGTGACGTTCAAGTGACGTTCACCTCCTCGGGAGCTTACCTTGGGGCAGTGGTGCACCCCATCATGCTGAACAACACGATCGTTGACGCCAGCGCCGCACTGATCAGCGGGCTCTCGTTGATCACCTGCTTGTTAATGAGAACGAACTCAAGCTTTCGCGCTGCCATTAAGAAGCGTGGCAAAGATATTGCGGTCATCTTTGGTTGCATTGGGTGTGTCGCGTTTTATCATCCCTTGTTTTATCTTCAGCTCGACGATGTGAGACACGGCCCTAGTAGGACATACCTTCTCGTTCTACTCCGTGTGTATCGTCGTCGTTTTGGTCCGACCTTGACGAAGATATAAGTCGAAAGTTGATGATAACCCAAGCTCGTGATCATGAACGTCTCAGGCTGAGTTGGCCAGGGAGAGCGTTTCTTCGCTTCGCTCGCTCACGGTACGAGTGGCAGATTATCGCCTTTTGCTGCATCGTCATCCTTTTTAGTATGGCAGGCATGCACACGGTCACTGGTGTTGTGGTCTTTGGCGTCCACTATGGTTACTTCACCGGAACATGTACGTTCGTCGTGGTTCGTACTGACATTGATCAACTTCAATCATATGTGTATGTCAAAATAAACTTCCGCTCTCGTCATGGCTTGCGCTCGTGTCACTGACAAACTTCGCGCTGTGGATGCCAGTGTTGACGCTCCTTGCACCGGATCTCCCCGAACCAGGTAAGTCTTCCCTCGGTCCCTGTCGATATGTTTCACCGACTCCGGGATACCCGTATAACATACACACAGGGTATGAATAGGCATCAGCCTGCGCCGCGATGCGTACATTTTGATATGCCACGTTCCCGTTATTTGTATTTGGCGAGCACTGTATGCTGATGATAACGTCTCCTTTCCCCCCAGCCATACAACAGTCCTACAACGCATCCAGACCCTATTTCCTGGGAGAGAGACATTTGTACCCTCGTTATTCAGCGCGACGCGAGTTGACACACTACACGCGCACCTGATAATCGTTGCCTGGGGTGCCATGCACAGCACGAAAAGGGAAAATGTCTGGAGTACTAGGAATGTACCATAGAGTAATTGATAACTGATAGATGTGAGCTAGTCGCGGATTCACAACGAGGATCCGATAAGCATGGAACTTACAAATAGCCAGTCATACAGTCTGCCCGCCAAAAGCCCGCACATCTCCACGAGAATTTAGAAATGCGTTCGCGCTTCCAAAGGTGTGAAACAGAGAAACACGAACACACAATGCCACGGCAATAGTAGAGGATATCTGGTTGGTGATATATGTTTGAGTATGGAAGTCCAAGGATGGTGTGATAACCGACATACTCCGATACACCCAAAACAAAATCGAGTACCTAGTGAACGGTCATGGATGGTTGGCACTAATAGTGCTCCGCGAGTTTTTGGTCAGACGTGCTCGTCCACACGTGGTGGACTGGACAAGAAATCTGCGCAAGGGTCGTCAAGAAATTTGTCGGGATTATGATGAAATCCTGAACACAGGCGCTGATGGCAGTTACTCAACCTGCGAAACCTCCATGGGAAAGTCTTCCAACTTCGCATTCAATTCCTCCGAGTCTTGTGTCACGGGTGCCATGACAGTGGGAGATTGGAACCCTGACCCATTTCGATTCAATGGGCTCTCCGATCTCGGGACTTGTGTGTCGTCTTTCCTGTTGCTGCCGCTCGTCATGGGGATTTCCAGGCATGGATGTTGAAAACTACCATGGAGTCATGATCTCCAGCATTTCCCGTTTTTCGGCCTATTATCAGTCCGCTTTATACCCCCGAGGTCGCTGGTTCCGAGCGTCAACATTTTGACTACTAAAATCGGTGCAGCAGAAGTTGCCTCAGGCTCTCGACATCAACGAAGCTCTTAGCCGGTTCTGCTAGAATCAGGAGGTATCCCTGCAACGACTGTCAAATTGTATTCTGACATGCAAAAAAACAAACATAGGACGGCACTCATGGCTGTCCAAGCTGACGCTAAGGACGACTTTTGTCAAGGAGGCGCCTGTGAGATTACCGGTGAACAATAGAAAATTTTAATAAATGGCCACCTGATTCACCAGAAGCATAGCGACGCGACGCCGTGTAGCCTCCGATATCAAGAACATCGCTCTGTTCTATGCATTTGGGCATTGGAAATCTTGATCGCGAGGTGCTTGTCCGACACACCATACATTTGCTCCATATACTATATCAGAGTTGAACGAATGTAGTTGCGATGGTTGATTTTAAGCCGGTCCACGGAGACGGATCCTGTGGGGTCGCAATAGTTCCAACTCCCTTTGAATAAAAAACAACTTGAAACAGTCCAATAGTGCGCGTGATGGCCTTCCTCGTTGAAGTGAATAGGTGGGAAGGGGGCGGCCGACATGCCAGTGGCACCTACCGTAAGGACCAAGTTATTACCTTACATAATGATGCTAATGCCATAATGTACGGCAAAAACGCCTTCTCGAAAGTGCCGCGACGCCACCGAGTAGCGACGCCGCCGACATGGCAACTCGCTCATTGACAGCCAGGCAATGCCGATACCACCCTTCATCGAATCCGCCGGGCCTTCAAGCTTCAAGATTCCAAAGCATTGCATAGCAGCCGTGCAGATGGCCTGAACCACAGCATCACTCCGTATAAATTACCCTGTCTAAACCCTGAACGTTTGCTTCCGTGCCAGCGGTTCTCTGTTTCGCTCAGGCTCCTGGCAGCCTGGCGGGGAGCAAACCTACCGCTGTGGCTCCACTGCCTGGCAGGATCCATGCGTTATGTACATACTGCGCACCTGATCGAGATCGTTGCTTAAACGTTTCGGCAGTGGTCCGCGTTCGTCACTCTGGTACCAAAGAGGATATATATAATACAAACGAAATATATAGTAAGCGATTCCGTGAACGCCTTTCCGCATTCCAAGTTTTAACCTCTTAATACCCTCTCCCCCACGATGAGAACTCTGCTGTTGGGCTTGTCCCTCTTGTTCTCGTCGGCGCTCTTTTTGCAAGTCCTCGCTGGTCTGCCTGACAAGATATATGGTGTAAATTTGGGCTCATGGCGAGTGCATCCAGCTTCAATAATCTCCCGGAGCGTTGACTGATGGTATAGGCTTGTGCTCGAGCCCTGGATGCTACCAGAAGGTATGCTTATCCACTGCCTTCTGACGCTCATTGATCTTGACGGCCTGTAGAATGGGAAAAAATGGGCGGCCAAGTGTGTACGAATGATTGTACTCTTTGCGTTTCAACCGAATCGTACGTCCAACCTGCTCCACGATGCGACTCGTATTCTCACGAACCTAGTGCATTCGCTCACAAGTACCCTGCAACATATGTTGATCAACAATTTGCAACACATTGGGAGACCTGGTTTACCGAGGACCACGTCCGTCAACTAAAAGATGCAGGGATCAACACAGTTCGAGTCCCTGTATGTGTCAACATCATTTTGCTGTCCTCTTTTAACGAGCCCTTCGTCGTTTATCATTCAGCTCGGGTATTGGATCGTTGAAGCACTCGTAAACCGCCCCACAGAAGCATATCCTCGCGGTGGTCTCAAATATCTGGTATGCCTTTCATGAGAAGAAACCAGTTCGTCAATGAGGGTGAACTACTTTGACAGCGTCAAGGCTTGGAATGGTTAAAAGATGCCGGAATGCACGTTATTTTGGATCATCATGCATTACCTGGCGTTCAAACCCCCCGGCAAATGTTCGCTGGAGAGTATGTGGCCCAGCATCTAGAATCGTCCATTGAAACTGAAACCAGCATAGTTGTACCGCTGATGTTCAGTTCTATGTAAGTCAGTACAATAAAACGTGTGTTATAACTTGATGACTTTGTCTGTTAGACGCCCTATAACTATCACCGCGCATTGGTCTGGACCGTAGTTATGACATCGCTCGCGCACCTCGATCCCAACTTTGGCAGTGTTTTTTCTATCGAAGCTATCAATGAGCCCATCATGGATGCTTCGAAAACCCCGGGCTACGGCGAATGTGTGCTCCTTGTCTTTGATCGATGCGTCTGAACCCTGACGATGTATTGCAGTTCAGAAGAACTTCGTTCTAACTGTTCGTGCTGTGGAGCTCACTCTTGGCATTCCGGTTACTGGCATGAAGTTGGATGTTACTCGGTCAACGAACTATACTCTCGCTCTGAGCGAAGCATGTTCATCGCCTCTATTCAATCCCGAGGTAGTAAAGGCAATCCAAGAAGCTATTCCTATCCTCCTTGACCTTGTCTTTGACTGTGGGCTCGGAGATATATTCACGTTATTGTCATTCAAATCCGACCGAACCTCGCTAGTTACCAAGTAAGATTCGTACTATGCATGACGCACACAGTATTGCTTACGTTGCACCGAGTTTCATGGATGTTAACTGGCAGTATAACAGCCCGCCCAACCCGGCAGATGCTGCGATTGGACCTCAGGGATACGACAATCATTTATACTACTCGTGAGTTGCTAGTTAGCTTATAACCTTTGACTAATGTGTTGCAGGTTTGGCGTAATGCATTTCCGCTGGTGTTTGTTAGCGCTTTACTCATCTCGTTCTGCAGGGTGTTGCTGATGCAAATCCGGAAGCCTACTTGAAGAGTATTTGCAGTAAGGCATTCAATGGCATTCTCAAACAATCATTTACCCTTCCGTCCTCTCAGACCTGGATCGCATTCAAAATGATGCGGCCCTCCGTAACTCGCCTCTCTGGTTCGGCGAATGGGGACTTTCGACCCAATTTAATGCTACGGCCAATGGCACGGACGAGTTCCTTTATAAGTGGGCAGACGCCCAGAAATGGGCGTACAGCAAGAGTGCTGGATGGATTGTGAGCGTGATCGTCTTTTGCTCGATCTGGATCTATTCTCAAACTTGAGTGATGCAGTATTGGAACTTCAAGACCGAGATTTCAGGCCAGACAAACGGGACCGAGTTGGCTCGGCAATGGTATGTATCCCCAAACAATCCCGATGATCCATTCAAAGATGACCGATGGTTCGATCTTGATTAGGTCCTATCTCGAAGGCGTTGAATTGGGATACCTGACGAAAGATCCTGCCGCGTATCACGACCCCAACGTGTGTGAGGATTACATCGATGACTCGAAAACGGCACGTCATCGTGGGCGTGCTCGTTCTGCACCTCATTACTTTTGATTTTCTATTTTTTTTGCGGATCCGGACGTTTTTCAACCCGATGTTACCCAACTCGACATTCACCCCTATAGATACCTTTCGTTTACTGACTCAGGCTCTCAAATGCCTAATCATGCTGCGCTCTTTTTTGCTTTTTTATCGATTGGGTATTGTAGCTTTCTTTGATTCAAACGAGATCATGTTTTTGGTTGGTCCCTACTTGGTTGAGGTCAGAGCAACTGTATGGCATCGCGTTCGAGTCTGCGGTCCATGCACCAAGCCGCGTCAACGGCTAATCGGATTATTATCAGCTCCACTTGTTGTACACACCGCACAGCATACCGCAGTGAGGTTTGCGTGCCAATGGCCCGCCGGCTCTCCCATTATCGGTGGTGCTGATGCCCCACTAAGTTCTGAAACGGGCTCGGACGGACAACTTGGCGGGCGAGTGACGTGGTGGAGGCAAGGGAGGAAGCGGTGCCTCTCACTTGCGTTGCTTGTCTGAAGACCATGCACTGTGGCTCCGCTCGTGCCCCGCTACACCACAGTGCGTCCCGCCATGCTGAATCGTCACTGAAGCTAGGTTTGACTGAAGCTCAGACTGCGTGGTTGCCGCGAACATGCCGACCCTGGGGATCCCGCTCCTGCTTCGCCTTGCAGCTGCACAGGGAAGCACCGGTCGAACTCTGATCCAATCTACGAACTACAGAAGCAGGAAGGCCGAGGCAGCATCACAAGGCCTTAAGCGGGTCTAGGTGCGTAGACTGGGAATATCCGAGTCCTACCTTTTCATCTGTAAGAAGCGATTACACCGTGTCGAACAAATTGGGAAAAGCTAATTCTCGATTTTACATGAAGTACGAACGATTTAGCAAGCGAGGCCTCACCGTGGCGTCAGTTATGTAGCAGCCTTATTCCATGCTCGTCGGAGGTCAACCTGTTTCGAAAAGTGACCTTTGCCTTGCCTTGAGAGACACGTGAAACAAGAGCCAGTAGAGTGTTTACTTGCGAGGCATTCAGTCGAGCCTGCAGGACAACCTCTGAAAATATGGCTGACTATCCGATGTCAGAGAAGCCCCGCAGGCTGAATGATTCTGATTGCTGGAAAAGGGGTGGGCGATGGCTGCGCGTCGGATGAAATCCGGTTTTGAAGTCGGAGGGCTGTTCCGGAGATAGAGATCGGTGGAGGCGATGCGATCTTGATGTAGCGCCACCCTAGAGTACTCGCCGTAATGATCGCTTGGTTCGCGCATGGTCTGATTGGTAGCGTCCGGGTCCTCGCGTTCAGTTGATGGACTGGGAGACCAGTGCAAGGCATCATCACCAACAGGCGATAAAACTAAAACACGAGAATAGTATGCTCCAGTCAGTTAGTAAAGATACAGATTAGATGAACTTACCAACTAGCCTCGAAGGGTCAGCTTCTGCTCTAGAAGGCGCGTGATTTCTGAAGTATCAAATGCAGCTACCGCCTGCAACTGTTAGGCTGATAGAGTAAAATAATCACTCATTTAAAGTCATTAGACGCACCTTGTTCCGGGACTCTCTCGGTGGACCTCCAGTGCAGTTCATGGAACTTACTGTAATATCAGGCTGCCACGCTCGAATTGATTCTCACAAATCGACATGATTGCGCCGACACCGTGAGCGTTTTTTCAGCTCGTCAGTATTTTTGAACCGGTGCCATAGTTGGGGGTGTCCGTCCCGCGGTGAACGTGCACGGTGTATGTGCAGCTTCAGTCACCCAACACCGTACCCGTACCCGTGCGGAACCCTATCCGTGACAATATATTATCACGGGGGCCGGTGATGTTTATGTTTGTTTGTATTATAAAATTTTTGGCCCATCATGCATCATTGCCGAGACATTTTTCCGACAAATTTGCTGTTTCGAGCTCAAGTTGTGGTGCATTGGGAAGTTTCCTTCGGCTGTGGTAGCAGAACAAGTGTAATAGCCCCTGTTGTTTGAGTTCGAAATGATTTGTCCGAACTTGTCAGCGCACTCACTGAGTCCTTCCCCTACTATAAATCTCGCCCACGACTCGGATCTGTTCCATCGTAACCAGGTCTTATTGTCTCGTTCAGATGGACAAGAATAGTCAACCCACCCTACCAGCAGAAACTATTTATCAGATTATCTGTTACCTTAGTCCCAGAGATGTCATCAAGTTGCGTACGGTGGGCCCTTCTATTCCTTCCACTGATCGGTCCATTTATTCACCACCTTGCTAGGTTTCCAAACAATTCCACGACATCAGCTACCTTCCCCACATTTGGAGGGCCTTGTATGCAAATGCAAGGCTGCCCCGTCCTCCTGGGCCATTCCCGTCCCAATCCGTCCAATTCCTCCAGCGTATTTTGCTAAAATCTGACCGGTTGTCTCTCTCATGGACCAACCGACCTGTGCAAGACATCTCCTGTCTGGAGATCGAACCCCGGAGTTTTCCGTTGCATTTTCCAAAAGTTGTCGACGGAAGATGGTTCATCGACTGCGAGTCGTCCAGGACGTTCGTGGCATACGATATCGACTCTGATTCAGCGTTATCCACTCGCCAGGTTTTGCATGAACAAGATCAAACAATTCATGATTGGGATGCTTCCTCCGTGACCTCCATCGATGGATCAGTAGTCTACATCGTGTTTAACGTCAAAACCGTGACCCCTCAAGGCTCATTTTCGCTGTGGTAAGTTATTTATCACAGTTGATTACATGTTCGGTGTACTTTTCCTCCCCTTTTATTCCATAGGCAGCTCCTAGAGTTTCGTGTTAGCAATACCTCCGATAAACTGTATTATGTGCAGTCCTTGGATATCCCTACAAGGCAATTCGTTCAAATGCGTCTGCATGGGGGCCATGGACCGTTTTTATACCTCCGGTGGCATCATCTGATCCTTGATGCGGAGACACGCGAGCTCTACAGATTCCCTGCATTGGGATCAGCATTGGTAAGTAGAAGCCAGCACCATCGACGAACGTTCGTACAAGATCACTCATCGAAAATCAGGGCAGTTTACCGCCTGGTTGTCGCATTGAACCACTGGTAAACGTGCACACTGTCATCTCAAAAGCACACGTCATCTTTTGTTACCCTGTCATTCATAGATCTACGCTGGCAGTGCGATCAATGCTCGTACAGGCGTTTATGCCTCCTCTCGGCTCATCCCCTGTTGCTGGCGATCTTCCTCTAATGCGCCTCTCTCACGAGGGCATTATCGATGGTCACTTCCAGAACATCAGTATAGTCCGAAATTCTGTCGTCGATCCCACAACTGGAGGGACAAACATCAGGCTCCTGGACCAGTCGTTTGTGGCAGGCGGAGGCTTGCACTTCTCCTGCATTGACCTTACTTTGCCGAAGAATACGCACGCCGAAATAAGCACTGGCATGGTGTTACCAATGGATATCGTTGGTCAGGAGGTTCTCAAGATGGACTGTGTCCTTGACGGTCCACGCCGTGATCAGTGGGCGCACCATGTCTACGCCTCGGATGATGGGTATGCAAGAGGCGTTTGGTATTCTTTTCCAATGGTACAGAAAGCGCCTTCTGACTGCCCCGCCTTGCGGTTCGCGATCGACGCTTCCCAAGAGAAATGCACGGTCGTCGTCGGTGAACAATCGCACCCTCAGTGGAGCCGGATCGGTCGTCCACGTCGTACTAGGCAATTGGGGGTGGACTGTGCGATAGGGAGGTGGTGGTACTGTCTGAATGAAAGTGCTGTGGAGAACGGGCAGGATACCAAACTCTGGTTCGCGCTCGCGTTTGACATTGTATAGGTCCCTGCGGCAGGTTGGCTGTGAGTTTATTCATTCCTCGCCCGAATATTGTACTGTTTCATTCAGCTGACAACTTGCGGTCATGTCGCACAGTTTTGATCATGTGCATGAACCTCCACTTCAAGCCTTCCTTCACGCCCATTTCCTTGCTTCACTTTCACTTATTCACCATGTAGTTCTGGTTCCATTTCGCACCTTCACGGTCTTACGAGAAGGCTAGTCTAGACCCTATACCTTTTGCCAGTAGTACGATGGTTGCGAAAAAGAATGAAAATAGAAAAACTAAAAAAAATGATATGGATATGGTGGAAACACTGCAAATTGGAACCCTATATAAGAACGAGGGACGATAGCCGACGTCGACCAACCACTTGACAGTCCGAAGTTGTGATCAAGACGAACGAGGTTGGGGGTCAGTACTAACGTAGCAACCTCGGAACTGATCAATCCTGTCTCGAGACGGAGGGTCTCTGTGGAGGTGCGTGACGTGACGCAGTCGATGGACCACATGAACGAGGACAGAACTTTGATACTAGACCGTCCTGGGTCGTTGTCGTTATCATTTCGAAATATTCACCTGAGCCGCTCGTACAAGTCCCCATACCAGTCCCCATTTCTATGTAGCCCAGAGAAGAAGTCCGATACATCTCCCGCCTACCCATATCCTACATCGCAGGCTGTAGTCGAAATAGTGAAAGTGAATCGGGGGAGAAACGCCAGGGAAAATATATCCTCTGATTAACTACTCGACAATACTCAACTCCCTGGTACGTGTCTTTGCGAATTCGTCCTTGTATGTGTTCCAGATTCTGTGAAGATAGTCAAGTCAGGGAGGGACACCGCAGGTGCCAAACAAGCAGACGGACCGAGTCAGCTCTTCGATATAGAGCATCTGCACACGAGTCACTTCTTCGATCGACGGCTTATCACATTGCTGGATATGTATTGGCCGGCCAACTGTGAACGTCAGGCGGTCCAAAGGCCGATGGTTTGGATGTTACAAAACGACTTACTAACTGATACGATCCTCCGACGATAAGGCATAAGTCCCAGATTATCTGTAGATCAGAGATGCAAATGGTGTTCGTCAACAGGAAGCAAGCTTTAGTAGACACGGCGCACAATTTAATAATCCACGTCCGTGAAATAAAGGGAGAGTGAATCCGAATAGGTGTTGGAACTTTTTCTGTAAAGCGTAAACAGTGGTCCCCTTTTGATTCGGCATCTGCTCATAAATCTAGAGTAACGGATCAATACAAGATAACGTCTGATCAACGCTGGATACCCACATCGTTCTCGCCGAATGAGAATACAGGGACCAGGTCAGCGCTGACGACACAAAAATAATGAGGTGTGCGCTGGCTTCAGAAAGGATATTTATCGTACCCATGTTGAATGGCAACCTTGATAAATCCAAGCCTGCGAGGTTGGTGTATGAGCATGCATCAGAACTAGTCTTGGCTACATTGACCTACCTCCTTCTTAGTGTTAGGTCCGCCGTACCTGGGCGAGCACTCAAACTTTCTGCAGCACCGCCGACCACGATGGCAATGGCTTGCCCTGGACCACGCTTCAAGATGTTGGAACATGACTGCTTAGAGACACTGCTGATCCCCAAGGCCATAAGGATTTCGCGATATATAGGTACGTCAAAGTTGTTTGTGAGCGTAAGGAGGTGAGGCTGAATCCCTGGAAATGCGAGTGAAAAACCCGTAGCTAAATTGACGTGGATATTAGGATGTAGTATTTCTATGGATAGCATAGGCCAAACCTTCTGTTGCGAAAGTTGCCATTGCACCCCTTTGGAAGCATTCTGAGAGATGACGGATTTATAAAAACCAGTCCCTTACATTCCTATGATTCCTAAAATGACAGAAGTGAAACACAAGATATAAATACCACTGCAATTTAGGACGAACCATGTGGATGATAACCAAACACGTATGGTCGATCTGCCGGTAGATCACATTCCTTCAGAGGGCCTTCAGTTCAAAAGATGAGGCCCCCTAGAGGTATAGAACTCACTTTCAGGAGTCTGGGACCGTCGCACAGGTCGATCAACAACAGTGACATATGAACGCGCTCCCGGATACGTACGATGCGGGGTAGTACTCTGCAAAGTACTTCCATATCTTCAAAGAACGAAACCACGGACTCAACCTCGTGCCATGCTCAGAACTCTTGTCAATCCATCGAATCCATACGACGTAAAGGGCAATGAACGGCCAGAGTGCTGGGATCGAACTTGAGAGCATACAAGGTGAGTCCAGCATCGATGCCGGAAGAACGGTGACGTACCATAGCATCAGAAAAAGGAAGATACAATTTACAAGTAGTGTAGACCAGGCGGCGACGACCATGGTTTGCAATCTTCGTCTTCGGGGTATCTTGGTGGGCACAAAACTAACAGCGGGTGTATTAATATTCTGAATACGCAACGTTGCGGCGCGAAGACGGTGAGAGTAAGAAAGCACTCAACTCGATTGATGCATGCAGGGCGGCTACCGGACGCAACGGCGACGACGTTAATTGGGATAGCCTTTCACGCAACGCCGACGCAGAGAGTGTTGTAGTTGACGCGGTGGGAAATGAGCGGGCGCGGTCCATCGTTGAAGTCGTCGCCGACAACTAGAAAACGAAGGGAGTATTATTGCAATATGCACTAGGTCGATGGCCCACCACTACGCGTGACAGATTGGATATGTTTCACCGGCAGATTGGTCAGCCGGCAAGATTTCCCACACAGATTCGACGAGCAATTAGGAATTTGATTGGTCCCTCAGTAAGTAGATGCCCTCCTGTCTGTATTTGATTCTATATTGTGCATGGTGAGTGCTTGAACTTCATTTCTTTCTCCCAGACTACTATGCATGCATGGCGAGAGAACGAACACCACTCGACAAGCAACCATGTTACAGCTTGCAGTGAAAGCAAAATGTCTCCATCATCTCGGGAAAGTGGGAAAATATCGAAACCTCCAAAATCCCTCAAGTTGCCAAGTCCTGGCTTCTTCTTTCATAGGCTTGTGTATGCGCACCGCGGACAATTACAAAGTCGATAGACTGAAAAAGGAGTACTAGTGCCGACGACCCATTCAGCTTGAATGAGTTGATCCGCCCGACGAGCTCAGGAGCGTAAACTTCAGTATTAGTGTGGGCCTCATATTTCAGGTCTAGATTCGACTTGGTTTCCCAACTACATTACGGATTTCCTCCAGTTGTCTTCATTTAGACTCGGAGGTCTTCGACTTCCTCGTGATGAGCGAGCCTTGCACCTGATAGCTAGTACGTTCGTCTTCATTTTTCCAGCCATTAGGTCATCTGACGTCAACAAGTTGCTGAACCGGCGCGGCCCGATACTCACTTCCAGCACGGTTCACTTCGAAATTTCGATGCAGACTGCCAGGCCGATTCAATCTCGTCCTTGGCTGACAATGCTAAGACTTGCTAGACTGGGGGTATAAGAACAGTCCGGTGGGCGTCTCTCCCTCTTCCTAACTTTTCCTCCTTCTACCTAGATCCCGGTGATCCTAGCAGCGTCAGGCAGCGCTATTTTACCTCTCGTCTCATCCCATCCTCATACCACTGATTCTTCTGCGCCGGTCGCACAGTCCACTTCATTAATTCTTCACTCCTTGACACTGATTTGATTTATCATGGTCGTCCTCTCTGCACGCTTCAGTCTCCTTGCTTCCCTCTGTGCCCTCGTTGTCGTCGCTATCCCACCCCGTGCAGAAGCTGCTCACATCTATGCTGGTCATTCGATGGAGAAGCATGTTTCTTCACCCCGTCCTCATCGACGGACGCCTAGCGTTGCTTTCCTCGGTCGACAAGGTACAACTCATGGGCACGATGAGAAGAACGATGAGCAGTACCCCGACGTATGTATCCTCACTTATTCCATGTCTTGGATGGATGCGGTGGCTGACAACTTATTCTTCAGTCGCTGGATCACCGTTCCCCTGGCCTTCCACCTCTTTTGCGACGCCATACCGTCTCGGATCACACACAAGAGGATTACGACCACCATGCCCAAGGCCATCATGATCACGCCAACCACAAGGACTCTCGATCTGCTTTCGCGCGAAGCCGATATCGTCAAGGTCCTGCCGCTCAGTATCGTCGGTCCTCGGTTTTCGTTCCTGGTGAACAAGGAAATATGTATTTGGTTTCCGGAAGTCTTCCGAAGGATGGGGGGCAGGAGCATTCGGACACAGATAAACTGCGGCGTCAAGTCGATGAAAGTGATCTAGCTCTCGGGAGGATTGACATCATGGCGAGTCTCTTTCCCTGCCTGACTGATAGCGTCATTTGCTAATGGATCGTTCACCCAGAGTGCTTCTCAGTCACCGCCTGGCGCACAGCGTCTTGCGTCGTTGACAGTGAACTCGACCCCGATTGACTGGACGTCTGGTCAGACCACTGCGAAGGCATTCCCGTTAAACGCTTCTACGACCAACCAAACACAGTTTATCATGATGCCTTTCCAGTCGGATGGAGCTGGTATGTCCCAAGCCCGCCAATAATACACCTCCACTAATCCTCCCTTAGGAGGCTTCAGCAAGCATGTTACCCTCGCTACGGAGGTATTTGACGCAAGCAACGCAGTGATGGTCATGTACTGCGCCACCTATGACTCGGACCCCGGGGCAACGTCCGCGCTTCTCATGACACCTTGCACGACTCAATCTGTTCAGGTCAACGACGCAGGCGATCCTTGTTCCGGACAAAACGATGCCTCGTCACCAAGTCTACATGAGAGCCAAGTATTTTCTTACGACCCGTCTACAGGAAAGATCGAACCGATATCTACTGTCGCTACCTCTTCAGATGCTGGCGGCGGCGGCGACGACGACAGCGACCCAAGTTCATGCGTTGCGGCAAGATCGGTTCGACGGAGAGACAACGCCAGCTCAACAACGAGCAGCTTCACCAAACCTTCGATCTCCTCGACGAGCGCAGCGCCCTCCGCCAGCGCCTTACAACAGGCACGAAACGTCACCCTCGTCTACGTTGCGGGCGAGCTTGAGGTGCCCGCCTCCGCGTCTTCGAGCGCGTCGTCGAACTCTGTTAGCGCAAGCGCGGGGCAGGCACCCGCACCCGCGCCAGCTTCTGCAAAAGTGGTGACGACGACTCTCACCACGACAGTCCTTGCAACTGTGACGGGATCAGGATCATCCCAACCCTCCTCGTCTGGTCGGACCATTTCACCTGCACAGGCTGAGGTGTCGGTGTCGATATCATCGCAGCCCCCGTCGTCGTCCGCGACGACGATTGTTCCAAAGCCGCCCGCCTCGGGTACGCCGGCGCGCTCGAACCCTGTGAACCCCACGAGCACCGTTCCCAAGCCACCCGCCGCCGCCTCATCGAAGGTACCAACGAACGCGGACGAGTCGTTCGAAGTCGACATCGTCGGGATCGGGCCGTCCACGACCTCTGGTGCTTCCCTGCCAACGTCTGCGACGGCTTCCCATAGCTCTACCAGCGTGACACTCGACCCACTGGCTGTGGCATCGTCGGTCGCGAAGCAGGCTGCCTCTCGGCGAGATGTCGTCATGTCTGCTTCCGTAGTCAGGTAGTGTAAGAATGGATGACGTCTGAGATATGAGATCTGTGATCGATGTGATTGATCGTTTGTATGACACCGGCACGTTGCAGTATGCTTTCGCGAGTTTGTCGCGAGTAATATGAATCATGCGTTCGACCACGTATATACGAGATATCACGAGACCGGTCACTCAAGTACTCATAGTCCGAAGCCAAACTAACAGCTGCGGGCATCTTGAATAATGAGACTTTTCTTCACAAAGTGTGAAAGTTGGATCGGCGGCGTGACAAACACTCGATGATACGATCTCTCGGAAATACCTACGTTAGCGCTGTGCAACAAGCCTTTATAACGGATCTGAAAATGCGCTTCAGATCAGTCAGCTATAAGCACGATACGACGACAGACCCAGCGACTACTACATCTCATCATCATCGAAATTGATATCTTCCACAGGAAAGTCTCCAACTGTGACCCTATCCGGTCGAACGAACACCCCGTAATTTGGGCGACAGGTAAAGTACCGCTTTCCCTGTAGTCTACACGAACCAGCGTCACCGTCGTCCGAGATCAAGAGATGGGAGAGAAAGGGGTTCACGCACGATCCATCGTTACGCCCGATTGGTTCGTCGTACTCGATACCGACCCAAATTCCACCCTTTGCGAAGGCTGTCTGCCCCACGAACCGCACCGTACCGTGCTTGTGGAGTCCTTCCTCGGCCGATTCGACTTCGCAGCGTGCGCCGATCGGGATCTCGAGGACGCCAACATCAGCTGTATCGTTTGGAGTCGGCTTCTCCGACGGTGGTGCAAATCGGCCGATTTTGAGTTGTTGTTTGTACGCCAGTACGGAATCTGTGAAACATACGCGTGTGATGATGAATACATAACGTGATCGGATTGGGAGATATTCGTGAACCTGTTCGTTTCGCATACGCGTCGTCGCTCAGCTCGAATTTCTCGACTTGGGACACGTCGGTGAGCTGTCCTGTGAACGAAGTAGAGGGATTCGTATCTATCACCTGCGGCCAGCAGACGCCGAGAGGCTGATATCAACGCGGGGCACTGCTGCGAATAGTCGATCTTGGGGCTTACGTTGAGCGTTTGGAACATCGTCAACCCGTAAAACCCAAGTTGCTTGTCATCGTCGGAAAGCTGCGCGATAGTCTCGCCTGCATCGTTTTGCACGGAGATGCGTTGATTTTGAACTGGGATGCCGGTGATGAGTTCGAGTTTCGTCTATGGGTTGGATGAGTGAATCAAGTACGTGCGGGGGAAGACCACGATGACCTTGAGTTGTTCTACGGTGATGTGGAGGTCAAAGCGTCGCTCGGATCGCGTGTCTAGGGAAATTACGAAGACGTTGACGATGGAGGACATTGCAGATTATAACATGACCTAAGCAGGACCGCTCTCACCCTAACTCCGAGTCACTCACGATCGTCACCCCGCCCTTGCCTTCACTATCTCACCAGGTCGAGGACGTCATGTAGCATTGACCGTGCTCCATTCAATGCAATTAAATGGCGAATACGAGGTTTAGAAGGTGATAACAAGTCTTCGAGTATCCAAGGTAATAGTATGAAGAGCTGCGAAGCAGTGACAAGCTGATGCGGGTAGAATGTACAGTGATAGATATAAGGAAGATTGTCAGGGTTCCATCTGGATATACACAACTATAACACGGGTCGTGGTGTACAGCTTCCTCTATTTTTGCCTGCCTATCACACTGTTGTTAGCGGATAGAAACGGAACAATATTCGGCCAAGGCATGGATAAACTTACAGTTTGCGTTGAACTGAACCACTGGCAGTGGCACCAAGATGTCAAACACTCACGGGACCTGTTGCAGGGACCTACACAATATCAAAGGCAAAGGCAAACACGAGTTTGGCATCCTCCACATTGTTCACAGCCCACTCATGCATATACCACCACCTCCCTATCATCCAGTCCACCCCGAAGTGCCTAGTACGACACGGATGATCCATCTGGCTCCACTGAGGGTGTGTGATTGTTCACTGACGACGGCCGTGCATTTCTCTTTGGAAGCATCAATCGCGAACCGCAAGATGCGACAGTCCGAAGGCGGCAGCTGTCCAATTGAACAAGAATGCCACATTCCCCTTGCATACCCATCTTCCGAAGCATCGACATGGTGCTCCAAATGAAACGCCAGGTGTGGGTCACAGTTCACCTTGAGTATGTCCTGAGCGACGATCTTCATCGGCAACACTATACTCATTTCGGTGGGCGTATGCATGGGCAATATAAGGTCAGTGCACGATAAGTGCAAGCCTCTACCTTCCACAAACGACTGGTCCAGGAGCCTGATGTTTGTCTCTCCAGTTATGGGATCGACGACAGAATTTCGGATTATGCTGATGCCTCGGGAGTTATCGTTGATAATGCCCTCGTGAGAGAGGCGCATTAGAGGAAGATCGCCAGCAACAGGAGATGGGTCGAGAGGAAGCACTGGCATAAACGCTTGTACGATAATTGATCGCATTGCCAGTGCAGATCCATGAACGACAGGGTAGCAAAAGATGACATGTGTTTTTGAGATGAGAGTGTGCACGTTTACTAGGCGTTCAAAGCGCCAACCAGGTGGCAAACTGCCCTAATGTTCGATGAGTGATCTTGTACGAACGCTCGTTGGTGAAGTGGGCGTCTACTTACCAATGCCGAGCTCAATGCAGGGAATCTGTAGAATTTACGTGTCTCCCCATCGAGGATCAGATGATGCCACCGGAGGTATAAAAACGGTCCTTGGCCGCCACGTAGACGCATTTCAACGAATTTCCTCACAGGAATATCCAAGGACTGTAGATAATGCAGTTGACCGGAGGTATTGCTGACACGAAACTCTAGGAGCTTCCTAGGGAGAAAAGGGGGGGAAATGGAAAAAGGAACATGGATGTGGACTGAGATAAAGAACGTACCACTGCGGCTGAAGTGAGCCTTCGGGGGTTTTGACGTCAAACACGATGTAGACTACCGGTCCATCGATATAGGTCACAGAAGAAGCATCCCAATCATAAATTATTTGATCTTGTTCATATAAAACCTGACGAGTTGATGATACTGAATCGGAGTCGATGTCGTGCACCACGAATGTCCTGGATGACTCGCAGCCAACGATCCATCTTCCATCGACAACTTTTGGACAATCCGACGGAAAACTCTAGGGTTCAGTCTCCAGGCAGGAAGAGACAACCGGTCAGATTTCAGCAAAGTACGCTGGAGGAATTGGACGGATTGGGACGGGAATGGCCCAGGAGGACGGGGTAGCCTTTCATTTGCATACAAGGCCCTCCAAATGTGGGGAAGGTAACATTGTGAAACATTACAGTAACGATATGCGGAAAGGAATGGATCAAGGACTGGCACAACGACAGGGAGCTACTACGAGTTGAAGGAAAGGGATGAGAAAAATCCGTCTCGTGACTCGACTAAACGCCGCGGGCACGTAACCATTTCGTTTACAGTACTGCTCGCTATCAGCTTTTATTGCCCAGCCTCTGGTGAATGCAAGTGAAATAATCTGAGAATCTGAAAAAAAAAACTCTACGCACCTGTCAGAATTGGCATGATGATGTTTGTGAAATAGTGTGAAACTCTTGCAGCGATCCTTACTGCTCTCCTTGAGCCCGCAGGTATGATACCGAAGAGCCGTGATTCCTTCAAGAGAAACCTTGATGGGTCCGGTTGATCCGGCGCGGGAAATGTTGCATGAATGGATCGGAAAGCAGCGCGTGCGAACGGGTAACAGGACGTCTTGAGAACGCAATACTGAGGGAGATAGCTTTGGACCAAACAGATGATACTGATAATGTGGTAAAGTTGTGGGGCATTATTCACATCCCAGTGAACATGATGGAGTCGATGATGTTGGGGTTCTGTGGGCAGGACGGAAACGGTGTCGCTCGCGGTTCCAAAGGCCCCAAGTAAGCCCAAACATCCATTTCCACGAATGGTTCGCTCGATCCGAACAGCAACGGGGTTGCCGAGTGGTCCCTGAGCAGGGCTGTGCCGGACGACGAGGAGAATGAATTCTTGTTGAAAAGGGCATGTTGTTTTATAGTGGATCAGCTCAGTGACGATGTAACGGTTGCCAGAGTCGCGGACCATAGTGCACCAGTCCTCCAGGTTCAACTCCTCGACAAGAGCTAGAGGATTTGCGGCGGGGCCTTCCATGGAGAGGCGAGGAAGGATGAAGAACGGGATGAGGATGGGGATGGTTGAATCCACACCCTCGGGCTTTTCTAGCCACACGCACTCGCTAGACATTGTTGGAATTCAGTACCAAATAATAGGGGCATATATTGTGTTTGGAACAAACACACGTGGTCACTCCACGTGACGTAGGTCGGTTTCGCATGTTGACTTACCTTACGCGCGGCCAGCTTAGGTGTGCGGCCCCCTCATCAACCTTCGCATCGATTCATGACTTCTTTTTTGCTGAATCAAACGACGAAAAACCTACCGCTAAATTAGTCTACAAAATCTCTTTTCCCTCAATGCTATGCATATATGACTCATCTTATTTTTAAGTTTCGGTCGTTGATTCGTATTGGCGTCAACAGAGTTACAAATCCCCCCAAAACGGGCACTCGGTGGCACTTCCGAGATCAAGATGGAGAAAGGGGTTCACGCACGATCCATCGTTACGCCCGATTGGTTCGTCGTAGTACTCGATACCGACCCAAATTCCACCCTTTGCGAAGGCTGTCTGTCCCACGAAACGCACCGTACCGCGCTTGTGGAGTCCTTCCTCGACCGATTCGACTTCGCAGCGTGCGCCGATCGGGATCTCGAGGACGCCAACATCAGTTGTATCGTTTGGAGTCGGCTTCTCCGACGGTGGTGCAAATCGGCCGATTTTGAGTTGTTGTTTGTACGCCAGTACGGAATCTGTGGAACATACGCGTGTGATGATGAGTTTCGTCTGTGGGTTGGATGAGTGAATCAAGTAGTACGTGCGGAGGAAGATCACGAGGACCTTGAGCTGTTCTACGGTAATGTGGAGATCAAAGCGTCGCTCGGATCGTGTGTCTAGGGAAATTACGAAGACGTTGACGATGGAGGACATTACAGATCATAGCAGGCTAACATGACCTAAGCAGGACCGGGCCGCGGCGCTCTCACCGTCGCGCGGCTCTCCCACCTAGCTCCGAGTCACTACTCACGCCCCAAGTTGCCTTCCCCATCTCACCACGTCGAGGCATTCTGGCAATGGCTGCACGATCGTGATTAAATGGCGAACATGTGCATGAGGTTTAGAAGGTTGATGACAAGTCTTCGAGTATCCAAGGTAATAGTACGAAGAATCGCGAAGCAGTGGACAAGCCGATGTGGGTAGATATAAGGAAGATTATCAGCCTAGGTTCCATCTGGATAGATACAACTATAACACGGGTCGTGTCGTACAGCTTCCTCTATTTTTCAAGTTGCTTGCCTATCACACCGTCGTTAGCGGATTGAAACGGTACAATATTCGGGCGAGGAATGGATATAAACTCACAGCGAACTAAACCAGTGGCACCAACACGCCAAACATTCACGGGACCCATTGCAGAGATCTACACAATGTCGAACGCGAACGCGAGTTTGACATCCTCCCCATAGTCCACAGCCCATTCATTCACATACCACCACCTCCCTATCGCGCAGTCCACCCCCAAGTGCCTAGTACGACGTGGATAATCGATACGGCTCCAGTGAAGGTGCGATTGTTCACCGACGACGGCCGTGCATTTCTCTTGGGAAGCGTCGATCGCGAACCGCAATGCGCGACATTCGGAAGGCGGCCGCTCTACAATGGAACAAGAATTCCAAATGCCCCTTGCATACCCATCTTCCGAAGCGTCCACGTGGTTCGCCCAATCAAACATCAGGCGTGGGTCACAGTCAACATTGAGTACGTCCTGAGCGACGATCCTCATCGGTAACACCATGTTCATTTCGGTGGGCGTATGTTTGGGTAACGTAAGGTCAATGCACGAGAAGTGCAAGCCTCTACCTTCCACCAACGACTGGTCCAGGAGCCTGATGTTTGTCCCTCCAGTTGTGGGATCGACGACAGAATTTCGGACTATATTGATGCTTTGGAAGTGACGATTGATAATGCCCTCGTGAGAGAGACGTATTAGAGGAAGATCGCCAGCAGCAGGAGATGAGTCGAGAGGAGGCATAAATGCCTGTACGAGCATTGATCGCACTTCTGAAGTAGATCCATGAACGACAAGGTAGCAAAAGATGACATGTGTTTTTGAGATGAAGGTGCGCATGTGTGGTGGGCGTTCAAAGCGCCAACCAGGTGGCAAACTGCCCTAATGTTGGATGAGTGATTTTGTATGAACGCTCGTTGGTGAAGTTGGCTTCTACTTACCAGTGCCGAGCCAAATGGAGGGAATCTGTAGAACTCGCGTGTCTGCGCATCGAGGATCAGATGATGCCACCGGAGGTATAAAAACGGTCCTTGGCCGCCATGTAGATGCATTTCAACGAATTTCCTCATAGGAATATCCAAGGACTGTAGATAATATAGTTGACCGGAGGTATTGCTGACACGAAACTCTAGGAGCTTCCTAGGGAGCAAAGGGGGGAAAATGGAAAATGGAACATGAATGTGGAGTGAGATAAAGAACGTACTGCGGCCGAAGTGAGCCTCCGGGGGTTTTGGCGTTAAACGCGATGTAGACTACCGGTCCATCGATATAGGTCACAGAGCAAGCATCCCAATTATGAATTCTTTGATCTCCTTCATATAAAACCTGGAGAGTGGGTGATACTGAATCGGAGTCGATGTCGTGCACCACGAATGTCCTGGATGACTCGCAGCCAATGAGCCATCTTCCATCGACAACTTTTGGAGAATCCAACGGAAAAATCTGGGGTTCAATCTCCAGGTAGGAGATGTCTCGCATAGGTCGGTTGGTCCATGAGCGAGACAGCCGGTCAGATTTTAACAAAGTACGCTGGAGGAATTGGACGGATTGGGACGGGAACGGTCCAGGAGGACGGGGTAGCCTTGCATTTGCGTACAAGGTCCTCCAAACGTGGGGAAGGTGGCTGATGTCATGGAATTGCTTGGAAACCTAGCAAGAAGGTGGTGAATAAACAGTGGACCGATCAGTGGAAGGAACCCACCATACGGAACCTGATGACATCTCTGGGACTAAGGCAACAGATAATCTGATAAATAATTTCTGCCGGTAAAGTGGGTCGACCATTCTTGTGAATCTTGTCCATCTGAACGAGACAATAGCTATATAGGACTTCAATCAAATCACCAAAATACCGATCTGACTCGGAGTAGCTGCAAGTTAAAACTCAGCTGACATTTGACGTACTACAGCTGTCAGGGCCTAGGTCAGGCTCGACTCTCGAGAACGAAGTTGTCTGAGGACATGATATGTCAAAGTTGCAAAAAGAATTTGCCAGCGCACTCTCCAGAACGTCCGCGACGATGATGGGGCAGCAAAAATCCCACTCTTGGTTCTTACCGTCACCAGCGTGCCCTGTTCAGCTTCGCCTATGCTCACGGGCACCACGGTGGAGTATCGTGGCAGGAGGGACTGTCCACACCGTTAGATGCCATTCTTTACGTCCACATGCTCCAGGCCCTTGTCTGGGGCGTCCTCTCCCCCATCGGCATGCTGCTTGGTCTCAACCGCAGTAGCTGGTACGTGCCCCTTCAGGTCTTGTTGTTTCTATTCTTTTCGCTCGGAGTGGACCGCTGGTCCAAACCTCCCCTCCCCTCCACACAGAGCCTCGTATTAGTAAACATTGATGTTCGCCAGCATCATCCTCGGACGTGTGCACAGGGGTCGACAGTTTCCTTGTTCCATGCACGGCAAGCTCGGGGTCGTGGCTGCTTCCTATTATCGCGCGGCCCACCCTTCGACGGAATGCTTCGCCTCAGCAGCATTTCCTGCTTTAGACGGCTGGTCACCAGACTACCTATGAATCGCCGCTCACGCGCTCGCCTCCCCCATCTCACCCTGTCCAGGACTTCATGTCGCGTCGGTCGCGTGCTCTCCTTCTACTGAGAGTGCACGACGGTCACCGCACGTCGTCGCCTCGATCGCTTTCGTCCCCGCTCGTGATACGTAGATATTTACATTGCACAGACTCGCTTGCGACGCCCGCCCGCGCCTGGCACTCTGTCTACTACGCTATGCATGCGGTTTCCGACGTCGCTAGGCACCCTTGTCCACACCCTCGCCGAGTCGCTCATCATCATCATCCCTTACTCATAGCTTGTTCCTAGTCCTAGTTACATCTTGTCCAAAGTCATGTTTGTATTCCCCTTATAACTTACCTGTTTCCCTCGAAGCACCACCTCTGCCCATATAAGAGCCCCTTTCTGAAATTTGTTAATACCCCCTCTCGCACTTGTTCCTAGTCTGCTGTATCTCCTTCAGATGGACGAGGACGAGAATAATCAACCTACCCTACCGACAGAAACTATCTATCAGATTATCTGTTACCTTAGTCCTAGAGATGTCGTCCGGTTACGTACGGTGGGCTTTGCTTTTATTCATTCACTGATCGATCTATTTATTGACCACCTTTTTGCTAGGTTTCCAAGCAATTCCAAGACATCAGCTACCTTCCCCACATTTGGAGGACCTTGTACACAAATGCAAGACTACCCCGTCCTCCTGGACCGTTCCCGTCCCAATCCGTCCAATTCCTCCAGCGTACTTTGTTAAAATCTGACCGGTTGTCTCGCTCATGGACCAACCGACCTATGCGAGACACCTCCTGCCTGGAGATTCAACCCCGGAGTTCTCTATTAGAGTATCCAAAAGTTGTCGATGGAAGATGGTTCATCGACTGCGAGTCACCCAGGACGTTCGCGGTGCACAACATTGAGTCTGATTCAGTGTGATCCACTCGTCAGGTTTTGTATGAACATGATCAAAAAATTCACGATTGGGATGCTTCCTCTGTGACCTCTGTCGATGGACCGGTACTATACATTGGCGTGTTTAACATCAAATCCCCCCGAGACTCATTTCCGTCATGGTACGTTATTTATCTCACTATATTCCATGTTCTATTGTCCATTTAATCCCTAGGGAGCTCCTAGAGTTTCATGTTAGCAATACTTCCGGCCGACTGTATTATCTGCGGTCCTTCAAGTTGGTTACTCCTACAAGGAGATCCAATCTAATGTGTCTACGTGGCGGCCATGGACCGTTTTTATCCCTCCGGTGGCATCGTCTGATCTTCGATTCGCAGACACGTGAGTTCTATAGATTCCCTCCATTGAGCTCGGCACTGGTAAGTAGAGTAGACGCCAACTTCATCGACGAGCATTCGTACAAGATCCTAATTGAACATCAATTAGTACTGTTTTCCACCTGGCTCTAATTGGCGCCAAGAACCCCCAGTATACTTGTGCATTCAGGCTCTCACCTCAAAAACACACATCATCGTTTGCCACCCTAAGCTTCACAAGTCTTCGTCGGCGGTGCGCAAGATGCTCGTACAGGCGTTTATTCCCGACCCATCTCCTGTTGCTGGCGATCTTCCTCTAATGCGCCTCTCTCACGAGGGCATCATCAACGGTCATTTCCAAAGCATTGGTATAATCCGAAATTCTGTCGTCGATCCCACAACTGGAGAGACAAACATCAGGCTCCTGGACCAGTCGATTGTGGAAGATGGAGACTTGCACTTCTCGTGCATTGATCTTCGTTGCCCAAGTATACGCCCACGGAAATGAGGACGGTGTTGCCAATGAAGATCGTCGTTCAGGACATTCTCACAGTGGATCGTTTCCTTAACGATCCAGACCATAATTGGGCGCCACATGTCGACGCTTCAGATGATGGGTATGCAAGAGGTCTTTGGAATTCTTGTTCGGTGGTACGGCAATGTCGCGTCCTGCGGTTCGCGATCGACGCTTCCCAAGACAAATGCACAGCGGTTGTCAGTGAAAAATTGCACCCTCAGTGGAGCCACATCAATCTTCCGGGTTGTATCACGGTCTTGGGGGTGGACTGCGCGATAGGGAGGTGGTGGTACATAAATGAATTGCGGTTGAAGAACGGAGAGCAGGCCAAACTCGCGGTCGCGGTTGACATTGTATAGGTTCTGCAGCCGCAGGTCTCGTGAATGTTGGGCATCTGGGTGTCATTAGTTTAGTTGGCTGCGAGTTTATCCATTCCTCGCCCGAATATTATTCCGTTTCGATCCGCTAAGCGATCGTTGAGTGTGGTCCTGATTAGTTTCCCTTTGGTATGACTGCCTTGGTTCTCGGCTTATCAACGTTCAAACATTCATTCAAACCAAGTCATTCCTCAGCCAACTGCCGGCTTTGAAACCGGCGAACCAGCCTATAAGGCAGCCAACGCCTCAAGGGAACCAGATCTATCATCGAGGACTTGCATTCTATCTCTGCACTGTGCGATTGTGTTATAGGAAAACGTGGATCATGGAGGAAGAGATTCATTGATTTCGATCTAGTAGTGATTGAATGATAGTACTTGCCTTTTTGGTACTTGACTCTTGCCGTTGAACCTTTTTTTTTCAGCAGTACTGCATTTATGGCCGAACCAAAAGCAACCCGAAAGTCAGAGAGGAGCCTTAAAAAGGCCCGGATAGAAAAACCGATCATGGCGAAAAAACTAATGCCATCGGACAAACCACCGATTGCAAAAATCAAGGCATTCGTATCCTTTTCCCCCGAACATAAACGAAAGCGGGAAGGGACCGAGTCCCGTGCCATAGACCATACCGATACTGCAGAATCATCTACCAAGTCCGGACTGCCCTTTTCTTTTGTCGTCGTCGCAGGTTCATACGAAAAGCTCCTCTACGGACTCGACGGGACGGTTGCGTCCTCTGAGTCTGGCTATGCGTTCCAATTGAAACCCGTCTTCATATTCCCTGCACATGTATCGTCCATCAAAGCTGTTGCTGCTTCACCCAGCGGAGGAAAATGGCTGGCCACGGGAAGCTCTGACGAAATCATCAAGGTGTGGGACCTGGTGAGGCGTAAAGAGATCGGTGGCCTGATGCACCATCAAGGTATGCCACATTTCTTGTTTACGTTTACCTCGTGAGGCGACATGACGACGTTCCAGGCTCCATCACGTATCTCCAGTTTCCTTCGCGCTCTCATCTGCTCTCTGCGTCCGAGGATGGTACACTGTGCCTTTTTCATGCGCGGGACTGGACTGTTTTGCGCACGCTCAAGGGACACAAAGGCCGCGTCAATTCTGTCGCTGTTCACCCGTCCGGAAAGGTTGCGTTGAGTGTTGGGCAAGACAAGACGCTGCGTATGTGGGATTTGATGCGTGGTAAAGGTTCAGCCAGCACGAAATTGGGAAAGGGTGAGGTCGTTGGTCTATGAGATGAATCTTACTCAAAGCTAGCTACCAAGAGGGCGAAGTCGTCAGATGGTCTCAGTCTGGTTCGATGTTTGTCGTTCAGTCGATGTCTTCCCTTGATATATTTTCTACGGTACGTGGCTGCTCTTATAAACGCATATCCGTGCTCTCTCTTATCGGCACTAGAGTATGTCATTGCAACACGCCACTACTCATCCATCAAGGATTCATAGCGTGCGTTTTTGTAAACGCGTAAATGGAGAGGGAGAGCTTCTACTGGTCGCTGCGGAAGATAAAAAAGTGTCTATATATCAGCTATCCGAGGACTCGCAATCCCCTCCTACGATCATCGCTGAGATGGTTGGCCATGCAAACCGGTTTGTTAGCATATCGTGACCGCATACTATTTACTGATGAGTGCCTCTGCAGAGTAAAAGCTGTGGAGACGCTTGAGATTGCGCTCCCGACATCCAAAACCGAGGGCGCACGAGAGTTGACGACAATCGTCTCTACTATTTCGTCCGACGGAAAAATATTCGTGTATGACTTGGCCGCACTACCCGCCGAGACGACAGAAAGATTGCAACTACACCCGGTGGCGGAATACGACACCAAGGGCACCCGACTGACGTGTTTGACGGTTGCCGAGGGTAGGTCGACTGAAGAATCTACGATCGTGAGTGGGAAGAGGAAAGAGAGGGAAGAGGAAGAGGACGAAATAGAGTGGGAACCGAACGTAGACTCGGAGACGTAGTCGAACCCATGATTATGGTTAGGGTTACATGTAGTAACGAAACACTCTCAGCAACGACTTTGTCATGAACTCTGCAAGGCTCAAACGGAAACTCGGCGATTTGGGCGTCGATACTTCGAGCAGGAGAGCAAATGAAAACTTTTGCTTGGTGAAAATTCTCTCGCTTTGTTGTTGCGACGCTCACCGTCGTCTAGATTGGCACGCCATTGCCGCCTCTCGAGAAGTCCAAAGACACAGGCGAGTTCGTACCGCTTTGGAAACAAGATGTCAGTTGCTACTCCTCAGTGGGCTATTTAGTCTGATGAGTCCTGCGGTATAGGTCAGAGACGAACAGGGCCGAAGAAGACTGCACGGTGCATTCACAGGAGGGTTCTCTGCCGGCTACTTCAATACCGTCGGTTCCAAGGAAGGTTCGTCTCTTATGTTTGGCCCGTCGTACAGCATGCGAACTTGGACTCAAATTTGTCTCCAGGATGGACCCCGTCGACGTTCGTCTCCTCGCGATCGGATCGCGCCAAGGCTCGGGCTGTGCGTCCGGAGGACTTTATGGACGAAGAAGACCTCGCAGAGAAACGCGCGGACCAGATGCTCGTCAGCGAACACGATCAGATGGATATCCTCGGAGGAACAGAGGCTGAGAGAGCTCGTCGGACGGGGGACGACGACGGTCAGAAAGAGTGCGTCCCTTGCTTTCTTTGGTGATGTGCTCATTGTAACTCACGTCGCCGATGCTTCCAACATATGCCAGCCCGATCACCCTCGCGCTCGAACAAGCCATATCGCCTGCGCCCAAAGATTCGCTGGGCGGTCGCATCCTCAAGAAGATGGGCTGGAAACCAGGTCAGGGTATAGGACCGAGAGTGACGTGGCGGCAGCGCGAGATCCAGCATGGGCGCGATCCAGACCGGACAGGGCCCGACGTGGACGAGGAAGCCAAGAAGCATACATATCCGCCAAAGGATACTCCGCCGATCGTTGTACCCCGCAAGAAGGATTTTCACGGACTTGGGTATGCCAGGGCGCTGGGACTCCATGCGAGCTTGGGGGTTCATGGGCAGGGTGAGGCACAGGGTGATCAGGGACCACGACTGTCAGGCATGTTTCAGCGTTTGCTGTTGGTTTTTTTTTGCTGCTCACGCGATCGACTTTCTCAAGGTGGTTTCGGACTGGGTGCGTTGAACGACGCGGATGAGGACGACTTGGATGTTTATGATCACGCTGCCGGTCATGGGAGAAGTCGACATGCATTTGATGTCAACGATGTTCAAGACGAAGAACGCACAGCGATTGGAGGTCGTCGGACTAAGTCTAGTGGTACGAGTATGCCCACATCATCGGTAGGCTCCGCTGTTGGCTACAGGATATGTGCAGCATGCTCACGTATTTCAGTCACAAGGGAGTGGATTAGGCTTGCTTCGCAACGGCAAACCTGTCCTCGCTGGTTTCAGACTTGCGCAAAAACCAGTAGTTGAGGACTTGTGGTAAATCATTTTGGTGGTTCAAAGTCTGTCTGCTTTGCTACAAGTCGTTGCAGGTTCCCTATTCCCGAAGTTCCAAAGGAGTGGAAACCCAATCCCAAGGCTGTCTGGGAAAAAGGAAGAGAGGCAAGGAGCGAGAAGGAGAACTTGCCCCACTTCCCTGTGCCAGGTCAACCTCAGACTCACGCCCAATGGAAAACGGGAATATCCCCAGATCAGGTTAGTGTTCCTCGAACCACGCAACGTTCATTGGAAGACCCATTCACTACCTAGCGAGGCGCTGCACTCGGGGAGACCCCTCTTCCATCTGCACCGCGCTCCGTCTTTGAATACATGTCAAAGAAAGACCAAGAGCGGATCAAAAACATCACAACAAGCCGTTTCGCCGGTCCCTCGGCCACCGAAGCAACGGAACAAGATTCTTCACCACCGGAACCAGCGCCAAGCACACTCCCATCCCAAGGACCTTACATCCCACACACCGAACCGCACGTGGCGCAGGCAGCGTTGCAAGGGTTCCAACCGTTCACTTCCAACCCCAACAAGCAATCGCGATACACTACCTATCTCCGTGCTCACGCCGAACCTGGATCAGGTGTCTCGATGCCAGCGCGGCAGCCGACCCAGACGTCCGAGACGTACGCACTCGAGATGAGCGAATTCGCCAAGGCTGCGGCTCTCTTCCGTCCTATCTCTGGAGCGATGGCGGGGCGGTTTACGAGCGCCGCCGTGCTCGAGCTCGGGCCCAAGATCGTCGAAGGGCTGCATACGCCTAGTGCCGAGCCAGCATCCGAGGCGGCGGAACAAGAAGAACCGGTGGAAGAAAAGGAAGGGGAAAAGAAGGAAGAAGATCCCAAGGTGCACGCCGCTCGACTGGGTATGTACGGTCCTATGACGAGGGAGGTGACGCCGTGGCAGCCTGCGCGGCTCCTGTGCAAGCGGTTCGGCGTCAAGGATCCCGATCCGGATGTGCACTTTGATGCGCCGCCGGAGGCGTCGACGTCTGCTGGTGCGGACGTGGGGCAGAGCACGGACGCGACGGGCGGTGGTCCTCAAGGAACTGGAGGCAGTAACGGTGCAGACGGGTCGCCGGGTCCGTCCATGCCACGCGGCAAGCGGGATTTAGCCAACATTGGGCTGGGCGAAGACGATGGACAGGGGGACGACGTGCTCACGTATGAGCGGCCGCCGATGGATATCTTCAAAGCCATCTTCGCGAGCGACGACGAGGAGAGCGAGGATGAGAAGGAGGATGAGGACAAGTCGGTGCCAGAGAACGATGCTGGCGAGGCTCGGATACCCGCGGAGGAGCCTTCGGTCTCGTCACGGACGATGGAGAAGCCGGCCGAGACGTCAGTTCCGCCCAAGGAGACCATTGCGGAGGAGGACAAGGACAAGGTGGTGGATCTGTCGACATTCAAGC
>JBBPPG010000252.1:0-32855 GCA_038091855.1 Leccinellum luteum | reverse complement strand
CTCTTCTTGGGTTCTACTCCCGTGGGCCAACCCCATCTTCATATTGTTCACTATCTTCATCGCTTGGTTGACCACGACGATGTTGTATGAAGGATTCATCTTCGGACACTGGGAGCGTAGGGCACTGCAGAATGTCGTCGAGGAATTAGAAATTCAAAAGATTGTGCTGTCACATGATCGTTAGCGAGACCGGGATCGAGCGATAGCATCGTCGGATTAGATACCAAAGCTATTATGTACACAAGAGGACATTGTATGTATCCATGTAGGTTATGAGCTCGAGGTCTAACAATTACGGACTGCGTTAATGAAGCCCTACCTTGCCACTTGTGTTTTTCTTATGCCACAACTTTTGGAAGACAAGGTCCATTGCTCCACGAAAGAAGTAATGCTTGTGTGACTCCTTGCCTTGCGTATTCTCGGCGACGAATGTCGTATCATCGAGTGTTCGGATGTAGATTGATGATCGCCATTACAGGCGCCCTCAGGCATCTTGGTTAAAGGCGCCTCCACAGCCAGGACGCAGAGAGTCGACTTGATCCGCCGAAGACTTGAATGCGATTGTATGGATGCGGCCATTGAATGGGCAACCTCCGGATCTGCATCTGCGTCCGAGCTAGTATCGGAGGGCACGGCGGTTGGTCCCCAGCTTGGGAGATTTTCATCATCACGAGGATCGTCATGTTTCATCTGCACCTCCATATCATATCTGCCCGAAGAGGTCTCAACACCGTCTCCACGGACCACGCGTACATTGTCGTTATCTATATCGTCGTCGAGGCGTGCTTCACAGATGTTATCAAGAATCTTCGGGGTGGAGGCTTGTAGTTCTGGGAGACGGCGACAAACAAACTCGCGGCACGAGATAAAGGCTTCATTAGCCGCGCCAAGAAACGGAAAGGCCTGGAAGACGTGGACCTGTGGGACATGTAAGAATGGGGCATGAGCAAGAGTCGTAATCGGTACATACTGCATCTTCATACGTCTCGTGTTGGACATGAACACCAGCGAGAGATGCCTTGTGGGAAACAAGCATGATTTCATCGCGCAGAACTTCTGCCTCTCCGCATTGAATCAGTAATGGAGGGAGGCCATCAAATCTGCCGAATATTGGGCTGGCATATGGGTGAGTCAAGTACTCCTCGAGCTTGTCGCCGAGATACATCACAACGGGATGCAAGTGTGCCGTGGGTCCAGGAATTGGGACTATATCGTCCTCGGCATTGGTATCCCAGGAGGGGCAACTGAGGGTAAGATCTATGACATGGTTGATTAGTGCAGTGAGTGTCAGAGTAGTTGGTTACTCACCCACCCAAGGCGAAAACAAGATTGCGCCTCCAGGCAGTGGATAATCGTTATCTCGTAGATAGAGTAACAATGCTAGACATAGGCCGCCTCCTGCGCTGTCGCCTGCCAACACGACATTTTCTGGAGGAACATGGAGATCTTCCGTGAGGCGTAGATACGCGCTGAGCACGTCATGCAAAGGACCCGGAAAACAGGTCTCTGGAGCAAGGCGGTAATCGATCGCTGGTAGAAAAGATGAAAATGTGAAGTCTCTGTCTATGTATTTGGAATCACAAACCAAAAACACGAGTCTCAGTGTATTTCGACATCGGTATCGTTATCATCCTCTGGGAAGCAGCACTCGAGGCATAGTAAGCGCCTAAAGATATACAGATTAATCCATGTTTCTCAGGGACCAGAATCGGCCCACCTCCGTGCACGTAAAGGATGACTCTCGAATGTTTCTTTCGAGGAGATGGACCGCCGTTCAACGAACCCTCCAACACAGTTGTTTCGTGAGCTGAGTGGTGGGATGATCTGTAGTCTGACTGCAAGGTCTGCCACAGCTTCTTGCCAATAACCCATTCACCCGAAAGTTCCCGAGTTCCAGTTTCTATTGCGTCCAAACCTGCCAATATTCCGCGGAGATTCCGTTTACGAACACGGAATGTGACAGGGGTAACCAGGGCATCTGCAGGGAGAGGGACCAGGCCTGTAATTCCCATTACCATCCGAATCATCGTCTCGATGGTTTTTTCAATCGCACGATTAGTTGCATATATGATGCAAGTGACTCACGACGTCGGCCAATGACGAGTGTCTGGAAACATTCCGCATCATGCTGTTGAGCATTGTCATCTCGATGCCCCACGTTCTTCTCCGTGGGCCCCAGAGATGGTGCACAAGGATATCGCGAGCGAGAGACGATGCTGCGCGGCACTCAGAAATTGTTGCTGCCAAGAGAATATATGGTACCTCTGTTTACAGCGAAGATGGGATACCTCCATGCGTCCCAAAGCTTGAAGGAGTCTTGTTTCTGTGATTTGAGAGTTCTGTCTATTCGAGCCGAGGGAGGAAACACGCCGGGACTGTCGAAATCCTGGAGAAGGTTAGTGACTGATTTGCGCTGGGAAGTTGTAGAGGATGCGGGACTGATATCGTCGTAGAAAAGCTGGGGAGAATCTCGGAGCATGCTGGAGAGTTTTCAGCGGGAATATGAATCGGGGAGAGAGAAATTCTTCAGGGGTGGGGAAACAATGAAACGTGACCGAGATTTTCAGAGACGGAGACTTTGCCTTTTCTGGATCTGACTTTGTTGTTTTGTTGTGTTTTCTTTTGCAAGTCATTCATTTCACGTCAGCTCTTGGCACACAAACTCGTACTAGTAATCATCTCCTCGGCTGACCACCTCTTTTACCGTCGGCCGCAGTAAGATCGTATGCTCCTGTTTGCATGTCAGCCCATTCACGCACAGGATCGCACCACTCTACTTACGAATTGTGCGGTCATCGCATCTTTGACATCACACAGCGGCGGATAGTCTTGTACTATCCCTTGTCCCACCAGATGGTTTAACTGCGAAGCATAGTCCGATCAGTGTATCCTCCAGTACAGTTTTGAGCGCACTAACCGCTAGCAGGTATTTACTCTCACCCGCACGGTCAAGATACCTGCGACAGAATGGAAGCGTGCCAAAGTTGCTCGTGATGGATTTAAGCAATGATTTTGCTGATGTCAAGCTTAATACGGTAAATGAGCAGTGCGCAGCCAGTCCACAATTGCCTTACCGGAGTGGTACTCGAGGCGCATTCACAATCTTTGCATAGTGCGAGCAGTCGCCCTGAGAAAATACCGTCAGCTCAATCAGGCTCACATGAATGCAGGGCTGACGTTTTCCACAACACGACCTCGACCTGTTGAGCCAAAAGTCTCAATTGCAAAGTATTCACCCTCCTCCATCTTGGTTTGATCCTCGTTCTTAACGAGCAACACTGATTTTCCACCATGTATCTGATATAGGTTAATGGAATGACCGCTTAGATTTTCAATGGGTTTGACTATGCACGAGGAACAGTCAACCAAAGCGAACAAATACAAAGTGTGCACATACCAGGCAATATCTTGCCATCAACCTCGACTTCATACGACTCCATAGTTTCCTGTATGTAGCCTGCGAGTTCTCCCAGACGGACGTCTATGCCAGCTTCCTAGAACTAAATGAATCGGTGTGAGTTTCGAAAAGCGAGTGCTGCTTACCTTGACCCCAGTGTTGGTCGCAGCCTGGACAGCTTCGACCAGCTTATCGTAAGTCGGTTCAAACGTGAGCGTGAACGCCGAGTCAACGATACGACCTCTGACATGAACTCCAATGTCCACTTTGAGAACGTCACCCTGTTGCAAAACTGGCCTTTGATGAGTCCCGAAAATAAGGAATGATGCACAACACACTTGTTGTATCCCCAGCATTTGGGGTGTAATGAGCGGCGCAGTTGTTTAGGCTGAGTCCCGTCGGAAAACCAACCCCAGCGTCCAGGCCATTCTCCTCCACAACAGATCGTGTCCCATCTTCAATATAATCTGCGATTTCGGTCATGCTCAATCCTGGGCGAATAAACTTGCGAGCACGTTGACGAACTTGACGATGGACTTCCGCTGCACGACGAATGTTTTGATAGGTAACATCTGGGTCTTCCATGGCCAGCTTCTCGTTGTATCGCTTCTCCTCCGAAGTAACTCTCCATGCATTACTGCATAGTTCTTTCAGTACGTTGGTTATGACGCAGGAAAGATAACTGACTCGTCTTTATATGGCTGTATCTCGCCTTCTGGATAAATGCCATTTGTGAAAATCTTGGAGAGCCCCACACGAGGTGGATCTGTTTGCTGGACCTTTTTCTTCTTAGGCTTCCTCTTCTTCTTCTTCCTGTTCTGGCCTTCATACAGTCCAGCAAGTCGGAACATGATTGGTTTCGGCATGCTCACCTTCAGCACCAGGCTCATCCGCGACATGTTCCTCTTCACTGTTACCATCCGGATCCTGGTCGTTTTGGATCGGATCTGTCTCCTCGTCCATCTTGGCAACCTTGGGATTAGTGATCATGCTTCAACAAGGACGATGCAAGCAAAATCAACCAATACCGTAGCCAATTTCAGCCCCTCAGCAGCACGTGGGAGCTTACTAGGCGCTTACAGTCTGATGTTCCCATCGTAAGTACGTTGGGAGACAAATCTAACTTACTCCACATAACATACGAGTACAATACAATGCTGTTGCCAATATAAATGATTCGTGCCAGTAACTTTCATGCTCCAAAGCCGTACAACGTTCGCCCAGAACGTTTCAAGGCATAGACTACATCTAATGCGGTCACCGTTTTGCTGGATGCACGGTCAGTGAGATGAACCACTGTCGATTGATTCAGACAAACCGTTTGGCGTGCTCCGTGTATGTGACCGAGTCCCTAATCACGTTCTCGAGGAAGATTTTTAAAACACCACGAGTCTCTTCATAGATAAGACCAGAAATACGCTTGACACCACCCCGACGTGCTAGACGACGGATGGCCTGCAATGAACCGCTCAGATACTTCGCTAAATTGTTGGTATGGAATAACTGACTGGTTTCGTGATGCCCTGGATGTTATCGCGAAGGATTTTACGGTGACGCTTAGCACCACCTTTGCCCAGCCCCTGGACCACCACCGTCAAGTAAATTACTGTCGACATGCTGAGGAACTACGACACTGACCTTGCCGCCTTTTCCACGTCCAGACATGATAGAATTTGATGGCAGGTACCTTCACGGATGGATGAACAGGACACTTAAGGAATACAGAAAGCTGCGCGATCGCGATGTAAATAAATGGGGTATCACGTGACTGGAGTAAACAAACGCGTCGCGTGTACGCGTGACATTGTGCTTATGTAATATCGACTCAAAAGCGCAATCGATTGCACCCTACTTCCAAGAGTCATTCAATAATGGAGCCCGCTATACGCGAATTTCTCCTTTCTGTACTCCCTTCCCCGAATATTGAAAAATTTGATATCGACGGAAGAAGAATACCCACAGTAACTCTTACATTTGCTCAGTCGTTGGATGGCAAAATCGCTGGGAGAAATGGCAGGCAACTCATTCTGAGTGGTCCAGACAGCATGCTCATGACTCACTGGTACTGCATGTCCATGGACCATGGCATATTGTTTTCTTATTTTTTAACTCTAGGATGAGAGCTATGCACGATGCAATCGTTGTTGGGGTAGGCACGGCTCTTAATGATAACCCTCAGCTTAATAGTAAGCTTGCTCGAGGTCTTACGCGCATTCTTCGAATGAATCTTTCCGATCCTAGTCCGCTTGATTCCTGAAGCAGCCAGACTGGATGTTCAATCACCACGCCCAGTCGTTTTGGATGCACGTCTACGCCTGTCTGTGGAATGTAAACTACTGAAAAATTATAGAGATGGAAAGGGTCGACAACCTTGGGTTTTCTGTACCTCAGACCCTGAATTTGCATGTGCAGAAAGAAGTGCGCGCAAAGTTGCTCTCGAAGCCGCTGGAGCGGTGGTGCATGAAATCCCGTCTGTGTCTGGTACGATCTCTTGTGTCTTCCAAGGGTTGTCTTCAACCAAAATCCAGGATTGCTATCCATTCCCATGCTCTTGCGAAAATTATACGAACACAACATTCGGAGTGTAATGGTGGAGGGGGGAGCGAGCGTGATCGATACCTTCATGGATCATGCATCTCGACCACGCCATCAAGGAGAATCCCCTATTGTTGACACTTTGATCGTCACCGTGGCCCCTACATTAGTGGGGAACGATGGGTTAGGATACTCAACTGGCATTCCGGGTGATGGACTTGGCGTGAGCGATCACACCGTTCTTCACTGAATGTTCACTGACTGGTTAGATCAGGCTCCCAATTTCATGCACATGCGGACGAAGTTGATGGGGAAAGATGCTATTATTGCAGGAAATTTTATGTAAATGGAGAGTAGAATGTCCACTAGTGATTGTAACTGAAGCAATGAAGTGTATAATATGTAGACAATTAGATGCGATGATATTGAAGTATCCCCATGGCATGACAGGACATCTAGGAAGCACGGTAAAATGCTGGGTTTCTTTGCGCTCTGTCACATTGACTAGCGATACGCGCGGCGGCTTCCAGAGCGCGTTCAACAAGTACATGCGACGGCGACATCTGTGGAGTACAATCCAGGAGATCTAGAATGGGAGTGTAAATCACCGGAAAATAGAGTTGAGAAAACATACCTCTGTAGAGTAGTACATAGCGCATGACTCGTTGAATAGGCTGGATTGCTAGGTCTCTAACACTGAGTTTCCGCTTACTATGCCGCCCTGTGTGATATTCCTTGCTCGTATTCATATTCATTTCGTTAGCTAGGTTGACCGCGGCAAAAATAGGGGGTAACTGAGGGCTAAGAGAGGTGGTGGAGGGTTGTTTTGTAACAGACGAAGAGCTTGACGGCAGTCCAGATTTGCGAATGCGCCACTTGCCAGCTGAACGATTAGATCGAGGATCATCTCCATCCGTAAAAAATGCTCCAGCTGCAGCACACCAGGATACCATCGATGCCTCAAGTTCATCTTCTGACGCAACAAAGGCTGTGGAGACGCCCCAAGCCGACGGATCCTCGAGGAAACATTTTAGAAGCATTTCGGATGCACGAACAAGCGCCAAAACATAAGGAGACATAGAAGGTGGAGGCGGTGTTACGGTCTAAATAGAGTCGGTAAGGTAGATGTGAAGTTGACTTGTGGGAAACGCACCTGGGAATTCAACAACATTTTCAGAGCCTCTTGATACTTTCTCTCTGTCCGAATAATCTCCCGAACACATAAAAGTGCTTTCCTGGCTGCCTTCCAGACTTCCATATCCTCTGAATCTGAATTTGTGTCGTTCGACGCTAGGCACGAAGGCAGTGGTAGATCGTAGGTCTTAACAAGCTCGTCGGAAGTCGTCGGCGAGAATGGCCGAAAAGGTGTATCGCATAAATTATTTTCATTACTCCTTTGGCTAGGAAAATGTGTTTCGCCTGAGGGCCTCGAAGGCAAGATCGCCACTCTTCCTTCGCCAGCTGTCCTGCGTACCTTCTCAAGCCGATCTACTAAGACTTCGTCCGATATGCTGTCGTCCTCCACGGCGATCGCCATGCTAAAATGATCCGGCAAAGATGCTGAGTTTGTGCGCTGACGTTTTCCGTCAACGGCGTAGGGATCCGATGTCATTGGCGAAGTTCCTATCCAGGCTAAGGAAGCAAGAATCTCGGTACTTCCACTGGTTCCTCGTCTTGTCCGTTGAGATTGGTCTATCCCCATATGATTCCCTGCAGAAGAGTTAAAATCGGTTCGGCGGTCGTGCCATGTATGATGGAGGGGCTGCTAGACGTCACTACATTACTGTAGGATGGTGGTGAGACAAGAGACTCACAATATCAACCCTAAAGGGCGATGGTGATCTGAGATGAGGTAACGAAATCTTTCGAGTGGCGGAGGATGGCAGGATATCGGTAGTTGACTTGCGTAACGTGCCTTTCGACGCATTTCGATAGGAAGACGACAGTGAGGACAGTGAAACAGCGGATTTCGCAACACGGTGTTTGAAAAGCTTCGACGGGTTTGGGATGTAAGATTGGGAACTCGACGTACAAGAGCCCCAAGGTGTCCCAAACATGCTCCACCGCAAGCGAGAACCATCCATCAGGGTTGATGTGGTTGCTATGGTCTTACTTTGTGTTGCAACCTGCGAAGTTAAGGGGTCCGGGTGGCAATGGTGACGAGAAGTGGTTGCATTTACGCGCAATCCAAACTTTGATGATCCTGCGTGCGATGCGTCCGCTGAACTGGTGGGAGGTAATATAGGAGACGGAGGAGGCTCGTGAGGGGAAACATGAGGATTTGGCAAGTCTAGCGAAGAGTGAATTGGATAGTTGAGTACAGAGTGTTGTGGGACTCCGAGTTGTTTCCGAAGCATCTGAGGGTCTGAGGAAAACACGACTTCGTGTGATGCTGCAAAGGGCATAGAACGAATATATTCGTGTGCGGCGCACAATCTGTGTGCAAGATCGCCGTCGGGGGTTGTGTTCACGACTGGGATGTCACAGGGACCTCCAGCGAGACGGAAACCATTTTGGGATCCTGTCGGTTGACCGTCGCGGAGGGAGGTATCGACACCGTCGGTTGCAAAAGATGATACAGCGGATAGCTTTAGTGGGTGCGAGACATAGTTGGACTCTTCATGTGTCAGTTGTGATCCTATGGGGTCGTCGAATTCGTGTACAACGACAAAACTGCTCGTGGAAGAACCATCTGACAGGTATACACTCGAAATGCGGTTTCCAGAATATCCCGCTTTGGCTTCTCCGAGGGGTAGGTCTTGCTTCTTAGAGAATCCCCGTTGAAAGGGGGTCGATAGTCGCCAGATTTTCTTCTCCCCAGGCATGCTGGGGTCGCGCTACGCATGAAGTATCACTTGATGGTGAGGGCCTTCGCTGACATGTGTGCGTGTACTAGCGGCTTAGCCGACGGCGGGTTGAACATCCCCTATGAGGACAAAGTGCATCACGTGACGATAGACAATTCATTTCGACATTGATAGCAACGATCAACAGGCCCCATTAATGTACACTAAGGAGACGATCAAATCTGTCATTCCTCGGAATGGCTATCGTACAGCACCACATATTCCAGCGGCTCGGAGTGAGTACGGGTATCCTGCCACTCCGCATCTTCGTCATCCGACGTTGGCACACTAACGAGCGAGACCGAAGAAATGTCGGATTCAGCACCTTCGATTTCGTCAGTCACAGTCTTGGTGGATGGTACCGAAGGTTGCGGTGAGTCCAGACGTTCGTTCCTGGCGTTAACCAAGTCGGTGGGATGCGCACCAGGCATCACCATCGAGGATGCTGCGAGCGAATGTTCGCTCGCTTGATCAGAATGATGATCGGCGACTGTCAAACTATGATTTGAATTCAGTCACAAGTTTTTGGGCGACGCTGGAAGGACTCACTCAATCCATACGTTGCTCCCGAAGAAATTGCCTTGGCCATCATTAAGTCTCCAGTAACCGACATACCTCCCAGGTTCATCTGGCACCTTGACGGATGTCAGGTGCATCCCCCCTTCTGTAAAGGTAAGCACATACCTTCAAATCCCCCGTCCAAATATCAAGATTCCTTCCCGGAGACACAACCCCGACCTCTGCCCTTAAAGATGCACTCCATTCTGGCGCAAACATTTCCCCAGCAACAAACTGAATTTCGGTGGTGGGGGGCCAAGGCAGTCCACCGGTATTCATCATATGCCAACCTTTCACAAATTCTGCTCCAGGGGGGAAGACCTGACCATCAGGAACATTGGTATCCCCCACAAGAGATGAGTCCAGACTGATTTTTCGTGCTGTATTCTCGGTGACCAGTTCTTGCTGGTCATCTGCATTAAGCTGCTCGATGGTAGGATGCGATTCCCTGGCAGCTGGGGGCATAGGTGAGGGGGGAGTAGGGTGACCATCAACGATTAATTTGGTGCCGTCATGCAGGGAGACCAGACACTCCTCGTAGCGCTCACCGACTTGCAGATTGGGGAAAGAAGGGGTTCCCGGAAGTGATTCTTCTACAGCAACGGGCTCATGGGCAATTGGTTTGCCGACAGTGTCTTCGACGGGATCAACAACTGATTCCTCAGCTTTCGGAGCCTGCAAAGCAATTAAGTGCACCATCTCTTGGTTTACCCTTGGCCACAGGCGGTAATAAATATCCATTGGTGCCAGTGGTTGGTCTGACCGGGGAGATTTAAGTGGGTCTGCGACATCAACTAGAAGATGTGAGGGTGCGACGTTAGTGGTGATAGGCGCTCCCTCGAGTTCTTCTGAGGTGCTCGCAGGGCTACCAAATGGGCTAAGAAATTCTTCAGCGGAGGGTGCTGGATCCTCCGCAGTCACGTTCGTCGCAGATACGACAGGAATGAGTTCCGGTGACTTCATTGGGGTAGCGAGTGGGCTTCGGGGATGCGAAACACGGGGCCCAGGCTCGCAGCAGACCGGTGCAGACTTTTGGCCGTTTAGTTTACTAATCGCCTGTTCCTGTCCTGCCCGGTAGACAGTTGGAATGACAGATTCGGAAGTCCTCAACTTAAGCATAGGATGATTCAGCGGGTGGACAGGAATCGGAAGGGCCTCGCAGTCACTGCACAAATCAAAATCGGGACAGCCTGGATGCATGCACTGTGGAGGATCAGATATCAGATAGTGATGTGTAAATAAATTTTCTAACCTTGTAGCGAGCGCCGCGAATCGGTTTTCGACACGCTGTGGCCAATACATACTCAACGATATATATGAGCTAATGGAACAGATAACTTACAGTCACATAACGCGAGATGGGTAACTTGACGGAGCGGGAGGGAATCACGTATCTGAGTTCATGAGTAAAGATAATAATGTGTAAAATACGGCCTCCTCACCATCAAGTCTTCTGGCTTATTCACTCTTACGAACCCATGGCTCGGGTGCTGCTCCATGGTTATCCTTGTAACATAGTTAGATGTCCGTATAACTCAATCAGCGCATATAGGGATTGGCTAACCTGAAACAAGACGAGCAGGCATCAAAGTCTAGAAAAATCAGCACTATTCTGTTACCGCTTGCTGAAGAGGGTTCACCTGGACAAATAACACATTTCTGAAACGAACATTCAGCGCAAAGTTTCAGGAACAGCACGATGACCCACATAACGTTCCCCAACAATCGCGGAGTCACAGAGATTGCAAGTCGCAGAGTGATGAATAGGTAGATCTGTGGAGTTGGCAGCGGATCTCTGTCGTGTCTCTGCGGGGAGATCAGATTGTTGATGGGTTCTGAGCTTTCTGTCGTCACTACGAGCAGCGCGAACGCAAACACTTCCCGGCGTTTCTATGTCGAAAAACTCGTGGAATGGGTTATGTTGCTCCGTTGCTCCAGCTTTCACGCAAGCGGTGCAAAGATCATAGTCTGGTATTGGATGAGGGGGGAGAATCTCAACTGAATCGCCGAACATACCAGGACATTCCAAACATTTATGGCGAATACCTTCAACGGTACTATTGCAGTTGTCACAGATGACACCATGATGTACAGAAGGTGCAGGTTCAGAAATCAGACTCGATAACGCGGGTTCTGTCGGTCCAGAGGGTCCCGACACACTACTACAGGGCTTGTTTTCCTTTGTAATTTGCGCTGAGGCCTGTGTGGGACCATCGGTTGAGCGTTGCTGAACGACGTGGGAGGGACCAAAACTAAGAGTATGAGTGGTGGGCGACTTGGAAAAACACCCAGAACACTAATAAGCCATGAGTCAAAGAACTCGAGTTCCAGAGCAATTGGCTCACGATTGAATGCCAAGGGCATTTGTTGCAGCCATACCAGACGCCGGTGGAGCTACTCTTGCAAAGGAAACACCACCGAGAAGAGACGCTCGTGGTCAAGTCGATGGGGGGCGTCTCTGTTTGGGGCAGAACAACATCTGTACCACAGTCTGTGGGGGTAGATGGCACGAAATGCGAGTTGATTTGCTTCTCCGTGTAACTAGAACCAAGTGTTCTGCGGAGAATAACATCCAAGTCCTTTTTGAATGAGGACAACAAATTTTCGATATCTGCTTTGCCCTTCGCGACTGGACAGCAAGGTTCGGTGGTTTTCGGAGAAGATGTTGTCGGTGGTAGTGGAGGGGTCATCGTAGACAATGGGGAGAGAGGGGAAACAATGTAGGTGGCAAATGGTGGGGGAGGCGGCGGAGGCGGCACGAATGACTGCGAGTTCACAGGCAAAGTAGGATCACAAGTGGATCCGACAGAAGATTGCAACTCGGAGCTGGCAAACAAGGGAGCGGCGAGGTCGCTGTATAGCGACGATCGTTCAGGATTCATCCTCGACGTCTTGTGAGGTGTTTCATCGAAAACGGTGAATCGCAGCAAAGGACTGGGCCACAGGCGGCGTAAAGGAGCGACAGAAGAATCATAATCTTCAGCAGTGTGTACCTCCTTGCCGACCAGGATACGGCCTGGCTTGGATGCATCGGGAGAGAAAATGAGTCTAGATAGGTAATAATTATGGCTTATGGGGAATACTCGATAGAGCTAAGGAGAGTGTGAGCGCCTGCCGGTGGCGAGCGATCAGGGGGCGGGTCACACACCTGATGATAGAGCTCCTTGTAGGTAGGAAAGAGAACCGAGTCCGGGAAGGTGAATCGGCGAGTTTCATTTCTGTATGTTGCCTTGACGGTGAACATGGTTGCTGGTCAAGGACTGAGAGTAGTACCGCACCGCAGCCGCTTACGCAGTAACTCATTTATATGGGTGTGACATAGTGGGTGTGACCCGGCCCCGCAAGCACGTGACCGAATCGCATCTTGATGTCGTCGTACTACTCGCTACTCTGTACGACCCGATTCGATCCCTGTCTAGAGGCGTTCGAATGGAATAACGCCCCGGATGGTACACCCTCTCCATATCTTTTGCTTTCATACCAACTTGATCGTCTGATATCCTCTGCCCATCTCAGTCGCTGGACTGTCTCCGATTCGCTCGACTACACGACACTCAAGGCCGTGTGTGACGAAGCCGTCCGCAACGCAAACGATGCTGACGGAACGACCCCTCTCAAGGTGATAAGGGGTCCACCCTTTTGCCAAGTACTGACTCCTTTCCATCTGCCAGATACGCGTCATCTTCCCGCCTTCTGGGGACATCACTGCGTCCGCCTCCCAGGCCGAGCCATTACGATATGATCCAACAATGGGATCTCTATTCAACCCCGACGTAGACGATCATCCTCGATATCATTCGATACTCTCGCTCTGCATTGATACACAGCCGACCTCTGGTACTACCTCCATGAAAACCACAAATAGACAACCATACGACGACGCTCGGGCGCGCGTGGGCATTCCCCCACTCAGCGCATCCCGTCCTAGTGACGTCGCTCGGAGTCATCCAGACGATGTTATCCTATTCAACACTTCGGGAGACATTATGGAGTCATCGATCTGCAACGTTGCTTTCTATCGCAATGGACGTTGGCTCACCCCACCGCTGGTAGTGGGTTGCATATCTGGTGTATTACGGCGATGGTTGCTGGAAAACGATCGCATTTATGAGGCAGACGAACACGCTATATCGTTGAGCACCATCAAAAACAATGAATGGGTGCTCATCTTCAACGGAGTGGCGGGATGTCGGCTGGGCCGACTGCTGCGAGTGAGATCTGAGCACTGAGGGAGTGCACGATGTATTGCAATAGGCTTGTGTGTACTGTACTTTTAACCGGCGCGGCGCCTGGGGCCATCGACATTCATCTTGTCTTCGTCTGTCCCGTCAAATATCCCATCATCCATCTCATTCAGTATGTAGTCCACGACAAAGCTTTCCTGAACCAATCGGTCGAGCCTTGCGAGATGCCGTTGAGTATAAGGAATTAAGACGTCCACCATATCCTTCAAGGATGATGCGGCCCCGATCGGTTGTCGCGAGTCGTGTCCGGGACCACCGGCTCCTCCTTCCACAGCCTTGTGGTCCAAAGCTTGTATAATATCCTCCGCGGGTCGCAATTTCAATACACAGTAGAGAACACTTTGTGCAACACCGCTCGTTTTCGCGTTCGTGTTCCAGTCGCGGACATATCGTAAGAGGAGAGAAAGATCGGGACTCGCGAGCGTACGTAGGACTTCATCCAATGCATGGTTGCCACTCACGGACGTATCGTTCGGCGAGCCTTGTTCCAGCGCTGCTGACCGGATATCGCCAAACAGCGCAAGGAGTCTTCCAGGTTGTTGCATAGCAAGCGCAAGTTCAATCGCCCTCCGATAATCGTGCATCGCAAGGTAATTCTTAAAGTCTTGCTCTCTGCATGTGAATGTAGTCGGATGGGAACGGCACATAGGTGTTCTTACCTGAGCACTTGATCAGCGCGTTTTGCCTCTCTTTCTATCTCCTCTTCCTCCGTACAATCTTGCCAGAACGTGACCACAGAGTCGGCGGCTCCGGACACGATCGTTGCTTCGTCAGAACTTATAGCTAATGCCCAAACCTGGGGACCATCTCGATCAGTTCCTTGTTGGAAGTTCGGGTACATACCTTGTCTTCATGGTTGTCCAGAGTCGCGACGCACGCTTCCTCCCTCACGTTCCATAACTTCACTAAGCCATCAGAACCTGTACTCACTAGGTGTATTCCATTGTTAATGAAGTCAACCCGGAGAACGGAATTGGTATGCCCCTCAAAGGTCTTGACACAAGTAAAGTCGTCGAGACTCCAAAGTTTGACAGTCTTATCACTGCTCCCAGTAGCCAATACACGTTCGGTTTTCCCGAATCTGACATTCCAGACGCCTCTTTTGTGGCCTTTGCAACACCCTAAGCGTTTAATCTCCCCGCGCGCCGGTTTTCCTCGAGAACCAGGCGTAAAAACGACTTCGTAGATATTTGCAGTGCGGTCTTGCGAACCAGAGGCCAGAAGTTGGTCATTAGGTGCGACGTCCAGAGAATTGATATCCTTGTCATGCGCTTTGAGTGTTGTAAGACTGTGGCATTTTACTGGATCTACTCCAGAGAACGTCAAAGGCAGTTCTGACAAGTCCCACATCTTGATTGTTCGATCCTGACTTCCAGTGAAGACAAACCGAGGGCGGGAGGCCACGTCACTGTCTCGTGACATGGCAACGGAGCCGACACTCTCGGTGTGACCTTCACAAATAGCGACGCAGCCCCACCCATGAATATCAGGTTGTTGTGAAAACGCCCATATTCTTGCAGAGTTGTCCTTGCTTCCACTGGCAAATATACGACCACCCAAACCCTGATCCAAGGACAGCACTATCTCAGTGTGACCGGCCAGAACTTGTGCATCCAGGTTGGAAGTTGAGTATATGCGAATGAGCGATGAGTTGGTAGCAAGTGCAAGCTGAGTGTCGCGTGGCCCCAAGTCGGTTGGCGGGTTGGAAAGGGAAGGTGGGGATAAGAAGACGGCATCAACAATTTCATCATTGTAACCAATCATATGGCGAACTAGTGATCGGGTTTTGAGGGAATAAAAGAAGATATTTTGGTCTGCATGCACAGAAACAATGGCATCTGAGGACGGGAGGTAACTAACCTCCCAGAACAATGAGAAACGTATCTCAGTGGGCTAGATATCACTTACAGGGCATGGGTAATCTGCCTCTGTGCTTCCGTGTCAACAGCATCGAAACCAGAGGCCACGGCTAACGAGTAAACAATGGAGCCCTGTGTAAGATCCCAGACCCGGACAACACCCTTATCGCCGGCAGTGAAGAATTGAAGTCTCTGGAATTCGGGGGTGACGTCGTTGAGTTCGGGGTGTACGAACCCCACGGCTTCGACACTCTCCATGACTGGAACTGTCTTAGAAAGAGTCGGGGTTATGATGGTCGATTTTCTTTTGCTTTTGCTTCCATCAACTGGACGAGAACTTCCGGACATATCCCAAAGCAAGACCACGGAGTCCCTTCCTCCACTAATAAGCCATTTTCCATCTGGTGTTACATCCAGACCCCGTGGAACGGAAACGTGACCCTCTAGGATGGCAATTGGTCGGAGTGCTTCTTGGTCATTTCTAGACGTTGCCATCAAGTCGAATAAGCGAATTCGAGTATCGACTGAGGCAGTCACGAGCTGAAAAGTCCTCTCTGAGGTTGCAGTCGATGGATCCCGGGGAAAATTGAATTTTAAAGCACTGACAACGCCCCCATGTCCTTTGAAAACATGGGTGACATGTCCCGCGGAGATGTCCCAAACTTTGACAATGCCGTCCGCTGATCCAGAAGCAAGAAAAGTTGATGTTGGGTCAATTGTACAAACATGTACTGGTGCATCGTGGGCATGGGCAATGACTCGGGAAGGGTGCACCACCTGACTAGAACAGACTTCTGGAATCTCGTACAGTCTGAGGGAAGGGGAATTTGTGAATAAGATAAGTTTCGCCGCAGAAGGTGATAAGCAATGTGTTGTGATGGCCTCGGATGCCTATATCTTGTGAAATAAGCAACAGGCAATAAAAATGCACACAAGACATACGCAGGAGAATCGGCAAAGTAGTTTTCCACTCGACAATTCCGTTAACAGTGCCTCTTCCGCGAGACATGTCACAATCTTAGAACCATCTGTAGCGACTCCAATAGAACCCGTTGTATGCAACGGCTCGATCGTCCGCGACTGTTTGAAGCTATCGAGTAGTTAGCTGAAGACATTCCCCGCATATTTGGGAGATCCTACATAGTCTTGGCTTTATGCCTCTGACCGGCAGCCATGTCGGTTTCAGGGACACAGAAATTGTAGCCGCAAATTATAGATCTTTTCGATGCTTCGGAAAAAAAAAGGGCTGGAGTTGGTATGTATTACTACTCCGAGCCGCGCGACAAACACTATGATACTTGAATAACGTAAGGCCGACTCTCGCGTCGCGTCAAAGCCTGCTAGGTTCTATGTTCTGGGTCGAAGGACGCTGGAAAACTCTGCAAACCGACATGCATCGCCAGATCAGTTACACTTGAATAGCACCAACACTACGCCAGCTGGCTTCGAAGTCGGAGAACAGTCTCCTCAGCTGCCCTTCTCAATCGGCTCTCTTCACTCGCGATCCTTTCAGCTTCTCTTCGTTTCCTTCCTTCTTCTTCCAACAAACTTTCTGTCGCCCTCAATGCAGCCTTTGATCGGGCTGCTTCAGCCTGTGCTTCGGCAAGTTGATCTGATATTCGTAAAGAAACAGATATGGCATCAGCGGCTTGTCGCCGAAGTCCAGCCATTTCTATCTCCATTCGATCGATGACACCTTCTTCGGCGGCGGAGTACACCCGGCAGCCCTTATCTGAACTATAAAGACGAGATGCAGCTTCATGAATCCCAAGAACGTCTAGGCCGGAGGCTGATGGATCGTGGCTGCGAGGAAGAACAACCATGTCTTCTTCGCTTTCGTACTCGTTTTCCGACCTGTTACATTCGTGTGAACTGTGTTGTTTGTCCATACTAAGCACAGAGGATGTTCCGCTTTCTGGTACAGGTTTTCGCGGTCTCCCGCGCTTTTTCTGGTTCGGTTGCACTGAATCGACCTGTGAGGGATCAGATGCAGCTTTCGATGTCCGCCCACGTTTTCGCGGTCGCTTCGTGCCGGGGGGAGCAGAGAGATTCACCGTCCAGTAGGAGCCAAACCCCGGATCAGTGACTGGGCGAGGTTGACGCTCAAAAAGTCTGTTCAAAGATAGGTGGTGGCGAACAGATTGCTTCGAGAAAGGCATCAGGAGCGGATAATCCCAAAAATGCAACCATCGTACCTTCCACGTCGAGCCAGCACCCCGAAAGTATACATACTTATCTTCCATAGCTGCATAGATCTCTCGTATTGTTAATCGCTGCTTGGCACTCCCCAGAATCGCACAGCGCAGAATGATGGGAAGCGTGTGTTGTGGCCGCCCGTCTGTGTTTGGGAGGCACTCGAGGGTGTCTGGGCAGTTGGGATGTGGCTCATGATCGCCGTAGTTGCCTTTTCCTGAAAGTCGCGGGGTACCTTTGGCCATTGGTTCTGAGCTTATATCCGATGCAAAATCTGGCGATGCTGATCCCTCCCGTTCTGGTTCTGCTTGTGTTGACCTGGACAAAGGGGGTTAACGGAGGAAAGACGAACGAATATAACCTCGAACTGACTTGCACGAATTAGACAGACTTTCTTCGGGATTCAAAAGGTTCTGAATGCTGGACATTCTTCTGTGTGGCATCCGGATGGTGGTTCACCACAAACATCAAAAGTACAAAGACATCGCGCGTTGTCATTGTAGGTCCAAATGATTACATAATTCTACTGCATTCGATAAACATTCGGAGATTCAGGGAAGTCGTACGGGTAGCTCGTTGTCGGTCTCCACCCTGGAGCAGGCGTATAGTTCGTGCTCATCAAAGATTCCGGGTCCGGTGCATTCACCACGGAGGGAGGTTGTTGGTAGGATGGGTGTACAGCGTTCGTCGTACGGGGCCACCATTCGTACCCTGGATAATAAGACGTTGATGGTTCAATACCTGGGATATCTAGTCCCAACATGTGCGCCATCATGCGAGTGCTGATATCCTGGATCCCGGTGGCAACCCGTTCCTTTGAGCCGGAATCTCCAAATGCCTCTCTTTGAAGAAAGTCCGAACTCTTCTCCCTTCCAAACGCATCTTCGGCGCCGCGTTTTTGCCGGTCGTGATTTTGCAACATAGGCGCAAGGTTGCCATCTACCTGGACCTCGACACCGCGAAGTAAGTCCCATGCCCTAGCTGCACTGGGCCAGGTCGTCTACGTATGTGTGAAAAGCACGTCTGGAATGCTTGAGATATTTACGCACTTGCATCTCTTTGAGCACAGCTAACGACTGCTGGAAGCCAACGTAAGCTTGTACATTTGACGGACGTAGAGTCACTTCGAGTGGAATGTAAGCGGGTGATAGAATCACTATCATTTAGGACATACATGTCACAATATGCATGATACTGGACGCAAATGAGAGAGGCGTAAGCATAGATTGAAATAACTCACCCAGAACTGAGGATATACGACGAAAGAAAAGGCGATGCACGCTTGATGTTGTAGTAATCGTGGTATGTTGTCACTGAGTGACCATAAATAGGATTCTTGGTATTTGCATAACACGACTCACCAATAGTACTGATGTAAGTTGCAGCGCTCTGGCAACGGTCGAAGGCTTTCAGCGACGTCGCATGGGTACCAGAAGGCGGGTCTTGCAGGATAGGCTCAGAGCTAAAGAGCATCAACTCAGATGCCCCGGATACAGCTGGGTTAAGTTCATACCCTTTCCAATTTGGTATACTAGGCCAAAAGGATACATCAGCAACTTGCCTCCGATGAGAAACACGACCCACAAGGCTCTGTGTAAAAGCAATACAGCGAACCAGTATTTAACGTGGATGTACAGGACAGGGGCCGGTGGAGTATTTCTTTTACTTGCAAGATCGTATCGTAGATTGTCTGGGAGTTCAAGGTACCATTGGTCAAGACGAGCTTCCAAGTTACTCAAGATGGCTCGTCTGGAACCCCGCCTGGAGGACTTGACTGGATAAACTGACGACACGATTGACCCAATTATCACGGCTAAACAAAAGTATGAGTGGGGGGGATTATAAACCTAGACAAACACCGACAGAGTGACGAAGCAACTCGAAAGCACTGCATAATGAGGACAGTAGATGTAGATTGGTGTGACATAACACTGAGTTGGTGATTTAGGTGCTGATCATCCTCGTACTGCAAAGCTAGTTAGCGGGAAATGAAGAGGAAAAAATGCCCCTGCGGGCGTGCACACCTCACCTCTTCTGCGTCTGGCAAAGATGTATCAAAATCATTCTCGTCGATGCATACCGGGCGTCCTATAAGCGCGCGATCAGTTATCTACACGCAAATATCAAACCCATGCGAACCCATATAAGTAGAGCTATACCTTAAGTCAAAAGTTGAGCTGAGTCAATGGCATATGATAGAGACACCCACTTGTCAGCAATGCAACAAGCCCACCATATCTGCTTCCTCACTTGATTTTCTTCCTTGGAAAACATTCTTCGCCCATTGAACTGCCAGTTATCTGCTGCACGATTGAGACCCAGGTCCAGCGCCTACGTTATCATTTATCAAGTCAAGATTGAAAACCGGTATATGGAACCCAACCATTCTTATGGCCATTCCTTCGGAATCAAAGTGAGATAAGACTCGAAGCAAAACACGTAATTAATATCACCGCACCGATGTACAGCCAACCCTGTTCCATGGAGCCTGAAAGCTGTGTCAGTACGAAAACGGACGATCTCACAAAACCATACCGATCCCAAATTCACGGTGGCCAAGCAGGAGCAGAGCCTGGCATGTAGATGCACGACAATTATGCGACACTTGCGCTAGCAACCGGAAAGACAATATCGGTCAAGAAAACAAGTAATGGACACAGTCATGATGGTGTACGTACCTAGGACAATTCTAGCTTGACTGAGGTAATCACACCCGGCATCCCATATCTTCTCCATGGGTTCCGAAGCATTCTCGTCAAGGTAGCGAGCAGCAACGGAAAACATCGACAAAAGTAACAATCTGCTAATGGTCTGTGATGATTCAGGGGCGGGGGAAGGAGAAGCAGCATTTGAGCCTGGTGCACTCAAATTGCCACTAGTAGATGCTGGGTGAGACAATTCGGCCAACGATGCGAAATCAACGAACCTTCGTTTCCTGTTGCGGCGAGGTATATAAGTAACCAAGCTCAAAGCAATTAGACGACAAAACTCGCCATTCATTGTATTCTCGCAGAAAACGGCCCTTGTGAATGACAGGAAATATTGGATGAGCATACGCGAAATACAAGTCGAGCAGTCGATCCTGTATCTCAACGGGAGGAAACGTAACAGAAATATCAGCTTCTGGAGGCATAACAGATAAATTTGTACTGGCGGATGGCCAGAAGCGCGCCATTGGAAGCCTCCTGTACAGAAGGATCAGGGTTTTGTTGTGATCACATAAAAAGGAAATAACCTACCAAACACCTCCATCAAGACGACTATCTAGTCGATCATTCCGAATGAGGAGGTGAAGACCACAGGCCTTCCCATGATATCGCACCTGGACTCGATGAGATAATCGTAACGTCAGTCAACACTTAGCGCACCTCTTGATTCTCGTCCAGCGATAGCTGTCCAAATGCAGTCTCACATTGTGAATCATCCGCCTGTTCCGATTCTGGATTACGTTGATATCAAGTCATATGAGTTTTGGCATCGTGCAGATTAGTAACTCACCTGACGATGCCTCCATGGTGTACATGTCGCTCCAATTCGGGGAGATCGGATCGGCGCTGGAACTAGTTTCATCAAGTCGGCGGCGTTGTGGCAAAGGAGCGCCGCCAAATGCACGAGAGGGTGACTGTTGAGTGCTGACACTATCTCCTGACCCACTCTTACACAAGCGAGCAGCTAAACGATCTTGCCATTCCGTAGTTGGTATGCTTGACAAGGCACTGTCTGCAAGGAAGTTCACAGGACTGTTGCTTTGAAGAGATAGACGAAGACCTTTACCTCTTGAGGAAGAAACAATCTCTCGTGATATACGCGACTGACGTCTAGATCGTGCAGCATCACGAGCAGTTTCATTGCTTCGAAAAATACAAGCGAAGAAGTCTTCTTTGGTAGCACTTGCAGGTTGAGAGAGACGCCCTGAAGGACCCTGATTCTTGTCTCAGTTTCGACAACACTGCACAAGGAACACGTGCGCACAAATGGTCCAGTATCCACCCTGCTCAAAATCTCTCTAGCTAACTCATCCTGTCGAATGTCAGCCAGCAAATCCTGTACACGACGGTCTGGACATGCGAGCAGTGACCCAAGCAATGACTCGACTTGGTGCCACCGCTGTTCAATAGCCTGAATGTATCCTTTTGGAGGACCACGCTTGTAGCTAGGGCCTACAGGAACCGATGAAGGATTTCCTTTGACCGCTGCTGTGAATGCTTACCTAGAAAAGTACAGACTGAGAGAAGGGTGATCGTCAGGATTCAAACAACATTATTAGCGAAGGGAGATATACCGTTGCCCCCAAGAGCACAACCCTTGCAGGTTCCTGAGGTATTGGAAGGTTCGCACTTGCTCTTGGTCTTTCTGCACTGATCGCAGGCTAATGACACAATTCAGTGGACAAAGATGCGATAGCGAAAAAGCGAATTCACCTCTGCTACTCCGCTTACGGCTTGACAAGTCGTGGTTCAGCTCTTCATCTGAGTGCTCGGATTCGTTCCAATGAGTCGTCGACATTGTCGTTGAGGTTCAAGATTCGTTTGGAGCGTTTAACTGTCAGGGCGTACGTATCGACTCATCGGGTAAGCAATATTAGTAATAATTCGTCAACTTCGATAAAATATTCTCACGCGATTTACATGCTGATTTAGCCCCTGGCACACTGGCTATTCGCACACACGACGAAGGTCTTACAGGGATGAGGGATGTACTACACTCTCGGAGGATCGATGATATCGTAGGCTTCAGTAGCGTAGACAAGGCGCCTACCGAATAATCAAGTTGTGAAAAATCACCGCATGAAAGGCAGCGGTAGACCGGCCACAACCAAACAAGGAAGTAGGCCCGATGAAAGATCCAGCACAGGACGACTCCTCCCCCCTACTTAAGAGGACTGTACGGAAGAGGAAGTAATATAAATGAGTCCATAAATTTTGCCAGTTGCGCAGTCTACAGCATGACGTCAGTCTTTCAAATCTAGGATATAACGAATCATGTACCTTGGCGACCGTCTCCGCCCATCCGTCAATCTGCCAGGCCTTCTCCCTGGTCTCTTTCCTCGCTTCAAGGCTCCTAACACGGTCGTGAGAACGGTTTGTCACAAAAGCCAGACTGCCACTCACGGATATTGCCACATGTGGTGGACTTGGTGGAGCCTTCCAATCTGCGAGAACCAAGCTCCGACTGGTGCGACAAATTTGCGACGGGCTTCGATACCCCTACGCCTGGCAGCACCGGTTAATCTCGGAACACAAAATATGACAGGCCGCCAGAAGCGCACCATGTATTCTCCCACTCCAACAGGGTGCCGGGTTTCAACTGGTAACTCCGGAGTTCAAATACACCACCTTGAGCACGTGGAGGCGCAGTAGGGAAGAATGCAAATTCTTGAGCAAGCTGTGTAGAACGAGAGGTTACGTGGGGTAGAAGCGACTTGTAGGTTCCCGCGTGCTGGAGGGGATTTGGAAATAAGTACTGTGCACGAACAGAATGAAGACAGGGGGAACCACCTCAGAGCTCCTGATGAGCTCCATTGTCTTGTCGTAACCAGCATAATTCTCATACTCCAGTATGTGAACTGAGGTCCGAGTAAGAATGAATCAACTTCCGCAACGTCAATGAACACACGCACTGAACGTGTCTTGGTTACCGACCAAAGTCTCCCAGCTGCCCGTTAGTTTGACGTGTAGTCGTGGGTCGTCCTTGATCCCCCCATAGTACTTTTCACTGTGAAACAACGTGAACCTAGTGTTCCGAACCGTTAAAAAACCACGCACGCAGCAACTTTATACTCGTCAATTGAATCGGGTTTAACTCGATGGACTGCCCGGCCATCAGAGGTATCGGTCTCATGCACACAAAAAACCCTTACCTTCGAACCCATGGACATATTTCCCTCTCGCAACAAGTCTTGAATGTTGTTGTATTTCAATTTCACCCGCCCTACGAGCATCTGGTGACCCATGGAGCAGCGTCTGCCGCATGTCCTGAGTATCATAGCCTTGAGAATGCATGTGCGCTACCTGAACAGAAATACTGCGTTGCGCGCCTCGAAACGCAACGTCAAGTTTAAGTGCATTCTTGGCCGCCAGGTGGAACATCGTCGAACCCGTATTGCGGTCGTATACGGTATGGAACTAGCGAGACGTAGGGCGGCGTCAAGAAGCGGAGTTAGTGAAAATGAAACCCTTAATTACAAACAAACTAACCTAACTGTAAGCGATATTAGTATATGGCCCAGGTTCAAGTTGGCCTCAAACCGGAACATCGATTTATTATAAGTAAGGCATAGACAATGGGTAAAACGTTTTCTCTACGCATTTTGCTGCAGGGACCTCACCCACACCCCATATATTACCCATGGAAGAGAAACATCTGCTCCAACTGTAGCTTTGAAGAACCGAGCGTGGCACCCTGCCATTCGCACACTGCACTCCAACAAACTATTTTCTCGCTCCTGCGTTGACCTTGCTATCACTGCCGTGCATCGGGACACAGTTTGGTATGGTGACACTAGCTACGTGTCCGCTTCACCCTAGCGTCACGTATTGTATAATTTCAATGCTTACCCAGTGTTTTCCATCCAAAGAGCACTCATACTTCGATCTATGGAGGATTTGCTCATTATTTGGAGCCACGAGGAAAACCATCTCGACAATGGAATTGTTGTATTCGAACGTCGACAACACGTCGATGAGAATGTAGTTGCCTTGTTTTGCATCTGTGGGTACCGTAACTACCGGTCAAAAACCGATGCAGGTATGGATGACCCTTCGACTCACCATAAGGACTAAGGAACGCAGTGTCAATATTCCCGTCCAAAGCACAAGACAGGGAATGCTCTTGGTAATGCAACACTGCATGCTCTCCCATCGCCCTGGCACGCCTTTCCTCGTTCCCGAACATGTCTATTGCAGCTAGGCAGTTGTGATTATCATCTGGAAGCAGTTTAATGTTGGTTTCTAGCAGGTAAGGTGTACCGAGGGCAGCGGCGCGGTTTAGGGAGCAATGATCAGAATCGGAAGAAAAATCATCCCTCTTCACGAAACCTAGGCCACCCGTTTGGGCAACGCTGACCACTGGACGCGCTATGATTCCGTCCAGCAAACGACATGCGTTTTCCTGCATCGTGTAGATTGGCATAATTTACTCGAGAGAGTGGAGCTCACTATGTGCACTCGGTTCCGTTCGTTTCCCTCGTGGCCGACGGTAAATGGTTGGCCACCTCCAAGCTCTATCCCTTGATCGAACCAGATTTCCGGTACTTCGTTGTTCAGGATGGTGAAGTAGTTGTCTGCCATTTTTATCTGTTCGTCTGTGATACCAAGGGATTCATCGTGCAAGAGAGAGACAAAGTCGAGTATCCGTTGTCGATGAAGCATGGCACCATGACCTAGCCAAGCAAAGCCCGTGTGGATACCGTTTGACGTGACCGTTGTGCGCAGCCGACTAGACAGATGTTCGTGAGGTGGCAAGAGATATATTCCACCCTGCGAGGACTCTTCTATTCGACAGCGAAGGGTCTTTATGAGTTCGGGGAAGATAATGTAGTCGTCATCCTGCACTCGCCAACCCAGGATTGGTTGGCAAACTGAAGCGTGCATCGAGCCTGGATCAGAAACATACCTGGACAAAACAATATGGAGTCGATGCCTTTGCACACGCAAGGAATCGAGCATAAAAATACAGATTTTCCGAAGAGTTTTCTATTCTGAGCTTCCGTGTGTCACAGCGAGCGTCGGAGAAAATCTGAGTGTAGTAGTATCAGCCACAACTTGTCAAGTAGAGATAGATAAATCCACCTCTTTCGAAAGCTTCTGAGGGCTGTTGTTCCAAACATACACTTCCGTGATGGTGTCATCTAACCATGGGCCACAAAGGAGGGATGCAATGCGGATCACGTTATCCAACCGAGACCAGTTGAGGATGACGGCGGTGACATCAGGACGAGTCCGAGTATTTGACGCGGGCAGGCCTACGCGAACTCCCATAGAATCGCTGGTACCAAAAGCCTCCGTAAAACTGAGGGGGGAAGTGGGCATTCGGAGGTGTAAGTCGCTCAGAATCGCATCTATCGTCCTCGAAGACATCGGGTCGACACTGGTGCACATGTTCTAAGCATACGGCACCTGGTAACCAGACAAGTTCAATTTGCGATGACTCGCAACTCTTACCTCTCGCACTCGATCAATCAGAAAGGTGATCGAAATGTTTCCCACTGTGCGCGGTCATAGATCGTCCAAGAGGGGATATTTGTAATGACACAAGGCCAGTCACCCATTTACGACAAAAGTACTACAAAAACAGCTCAGTCCATTCTGCCCTTGAGGGTACGTGTTATGACCTGATCCTTGGTACTGAAAGGGGAGGGTCAGGAAAGAGATAACCCGGTAAGTGGCAAATAGCTCACATTATGTGTACAACCGCACCCCAGCCCGAAAACGCGTCTCGATCAACTGCATTTAGCAAGGTCTGCGAGATGGTCTCGAAGAGATCCTCTGGTTCTAAGTCAGGCTCCCAAAGACCCTCTGCAACACCGAATAGTTTTGAGCTAGCGACGCCTGCGACGACGAAATCTTTGGCAAAATTTATGCAACCTATGAGATCGGTTGCGGCAATGAATGGCTTGTATGCGCCTGAGGGGGTCTTCGAAAGACCGGCGACGACGGGTTCGATAAAATATGGTCCAAATCGATGCTCGTACAAGGTGGAAGACACCATGTGGGTAAACGTCTCTGGTTGGATCTCTCGTTCTTCTTTAATCGTGTACATGTTGACGCGGTAACGGAAGCGCTCGTTTCTAGGATGCTAAGATCGAGATGTAGTGGGTCAGATGGGTGACTTACAGAGTGGTGACGTCGGTGGCCAGCCCGGGGAGACCAACATACAATCTGTCTGTGACAGGAAAGACCTGGAGAGTGGTGAGAATAGAAGGGAATGAAGACAAGTCTTGGACGATTACCCTCTGGAAGTCAGATGAAATGCCCAATGACTGGGTACCAAACCGAAGGTCGGATGCGATGGCGACGCAATCCTTGCCCACCATGGCTATCACGGAACCACCATTATATTCCAACGCGGACTGTATCAGCGTGAGACAAGAGTGAGGAGGAAGGAGGAGGAGATGGTACTTACCATCGCTGCTTGTGAGGAGACGCGTCAGTACTAGAGTGATATCCAGGTGATGTGACGCGTCCCCGAGATATGTGTCACAGAATCTGTCACGGGCGCACTCACAGATGGGCCGCGATTACGTCATAGGAAGCGTCTCACATCGCCCAGTGGGACTTTGTTCACTCACTCACTCACTCGTCTGCCAGTGTCGGACTCGGATGCGTTCGTTGATGTGACTTGTCGTGCAGTATTAGCATTTTAAATCTCCGCATAAAAACGCTCGATCTTGATCATGAACCGCATCCTTCAGCGTCCGCTCTCTAGTAACATTCGGACACGGGTACAGGTGTGCTCATTCCCTACTCCACGCACCCATTCCAACGTACGCTTCAGGACAGGATTTCCCGTATAGACGCACAGAGACCCCTCTCACCAGCTCTGATCGATCCCTTCAATCGCAAACATGATTACCTTCGCATCTCACTGACTGAACGATGCAACTTGAGATGTATGTCATGTCCTTTCTGCATCGCTTCAGGCAGAGGTCATATCTGGATCAGGTTTCTACTGCATGCCCACAGAGGGCGTGGAGCTGTCTCCCAAAACGCATATTCTCACGGACGACGAAGTCATCCGGCTTGCCTCTCTGTTCGTCAGAAGCGGGGTCCATAAGATCCGTTTAACCGGTGGAGAGCCTACAGTTAGAAAGGGTCTCGACAGTATCATAGGTAACCTGTCCCCCCGTTTGACATCAGCCGTCATAAAACGTTGACCTCAGCACGACTTAATGATCTGCGCCCGTATGGTCTCGACTCGATCGCAATGACCAGTAACGGGCTCGCTCTGCGTCGTCGATTGTCTGATTTAGTGAACAAGGGTCTCACTCACCTCAACCTGAGGTCTGCCTCCTAGTATCTCCTCGATTTAACTGCAGGACTCAAGCCTTCCAGCCTTGATACACTAGACCCCTTCAAGTTTGAACTCATGACACGCCGACCTGGCCATGATGCCGTCTTGCAGTCTTTGGATGAGGCATTATCCTCCCCTAACCTGAAATCTGTCAAACTAAACGTCGTCGTCGTCAAAGGACTCAACGACTCAGAGGTTCTAGACTTCGTCGAACTCACCAAGTATAAAAAGCTCTTCGTGCGCTTCATCGAATTTATGCCTTTTACAGGTAACAGCAGCTATTTTCCCATTATCTTATCAGATTCTCACGTTCAATCTGCAAGGTAACAAGTGGGATCAAGCTAAAATGGTACCGTCCGCAGAGTTGCTGGACACAATCAAGCAGCGGCATCCTACAATTACACGCGCACCTGATGAACTCAATGATACCGCCCGTTCTTGGCAGATACCGACATACGCAGGAAACGTTGGATTTATTAGCAGCATGTCCGACCACTTTTGTTCGTCTTGCAATCGTCTGCGACTTACTGCAGATGGTCAAATAAAGGTGAGGCTTTCTCCACGCACAATAAAGCACCTTATTGAATGTGTAATTATCAGGTTTGTTTGTTCGATGCCAAGGAGATATCTCTTCGCGACGCAGTTCGAAAAGGTGCAACAGATGAAGACCTTCTCCAGATCATTGGATCCGCTGTTGCTGGGAAGAAAGAAAAACATGCAGGGATGGAGGATATTGATGTTGTAACCAATCGACCGATGATTCTGATCGGAGGTTAGCGACTTTACTTTCCTCTCGAGAATCCGTAGGGATATAGTTAGCATCATCTTTCCTGATCAACGCTCGTATTTACGCAGGACCACAGCAATCATTGATACATCCCACTCCGGGCCTTTTGTTCAGGAATCTGGTCTCCACCTCAACTACCTCCCGAACTCGAGTTGAAAGACGCTGGCAGAGTCGCTCCGAGTCATCTAATTCGACACTCAGACTAACGCACCTGAATTCCGCTGGTCGCCCGTCTATGGTGGACGTTGGCGATAAAGAATCGACTAAGCGCACTGCCACAGCGACAGGCTATATCTACGTTCCTAAAATCGCTTACGAACTGGTTACTGGAGCTCCGTCTCCCTCAGATACTAGCCCATCCGAGTCAGTGGATAAACTACGAACGAAGACCACACGCAAGGGTGATACTCTCACCGTAGCGCAGCTCGCAGCTATAATGGGATGCAAACGGACAGCCGATTTGATCCCATTGTGCCATCCTTTGCAGCTGTCTAACATCTCAGTTACGCTGACCCCCGAAGTGGTTCAGGAGGGTCGTCTCGGAGGACATCACAGGATCCGATGCACAGCTACGGTTTCATGTGAGGGGAAAACCGGGGTTGAAATGGAAGCGCTGACTGCTGTATCCATCGGATTACTCACAGTTTGGGATATGCTCAAGGCTGTCGCGGGCAAAGAGATGATGATAGGCGAGATCTTTGTGTCACACAAAAGTGGTGGCAAGTCCGGTGACTTCACTCGCCGCGAGGCCGTCGAATTCGCTGCTTAGGCTGTTGCAACGCATGACATTTGGAGAGCTATTACATAAAATTTGGAGGAAATGTGTATGGTTCTATGGGTTTGTCCGCTTTCTACGTATCTATGGGCAGGTTGATGAGAAGCACAAGTAAGGTAGACTATGAAGAACGTCACATGCAATGAGGAGGTCAAAGAATGCAAGAAGAAATCGGCCATGAACCAACCACCAGGCTTCATCGATCACCAGTGTCCACGATCTGTGCCAACGAATCCAAGTTCCAGTGCATCCTCCACATCCTCGGGTCGTTCCTCAGGGTTTCCAGAAAGTCCAACAAATCCGACGCGGTGGTAGACACGACGCGCACAATTTTCATGACCGACATACAAGACAACGCTTTCTTTCCCGCAGTCTAAAAGTCTGTATCGAGTGCTTTAGGAACAAGAAGGTGGCAACAATGTGACCAGATGCGCTTACCGGCTTGTTACGGAGCGGACCAAATGCTCAGCGAAACCTCGGCGTCGCCAACTTGGGCAAGTGTACACTTTTGTTATCGCCGAGACCTTCGTCGACGACCGCGTGACAGCGCAGATAGCTGCAATCGCACCGGATACTTCGTACACCCAGATCTGACCTTTCGATACGAGCTCCTGTGCTTCCTCGCGGGAAAGCTCGATCGTCAATGGGAAATATATCTAAGAAGGTTTGTATGAGTAACGACAGCACACACGTCAAGACATACGATCCCCACATACCGAATCATCAGCGAAACCCTTGCACAACCTGGCAATATCTTCGATATCGGATATCATTCCATATCGGATGAGATGTTCAGACGGTAGGATGATCTTCGGGTCGGTGATTGTTTCTTTCGTACAATAGGTGAGGTATGCGGAGTAGAATGGTTGGGGTTCGACCTCGAAGCCGGTAAGGCCTGTCCAGTACTTGCTGAAGGTCTTCACAATAGCAGTCATACCAAAGATGGAGAAGACTCGCGTCGGGGGCACGCATAACACCAGGCGATCAGCGAGGGCTTTGATACGCGACATCAACCCTTGATGCGAAGATGCCATCCCGAGCTGCGTCGCCCATAGAAAGACAGGCAATTCATGTTCTCCTGCACGATGACAAGCCAAAACAAGCTCGAGCTCTAGAGTGCCCTGTGGGGACGTTGACCAAGCGGTCAACCATAGCGAGTCGCCGACTTCGTCGCTTGACGGTGCGTTGAGCGCCACTTCAGTCGGCGTAACAAACTGGAAGCCTGTCAATGCTTCTTCAGCACTGATATGCTTGAGCGCATGTCCCAGGATGATATTGGAAGAACGCTCATTTTCACGAAGTGCTGGGAGAGCAAAGGAGAGGAAAGCTTGAGCAGAATGATGTTCGCCAACGCGGACATTGGACACAGGACAGTGCGTGAGGGCTGGCATAATGAGAAATGGATAGGTTTGCAAGGGCGATGGATATGAGAACAACTGGGCAAAGTCGGATCTTCACATCCATCTTTATACTGAATGACAACGTGCGTGTTCCTCTGGAGGTGAGCATGGCAGTAGCCAGTATGGGTCACACAGAGGATGGCTACAAGTAGGCCATGCCATCTTGACAGGATTATTGGGATAAACCACAGGGTGGATCCTGATACCAACTTGGAGCTCTTGCACTGCACGGGAGAGCAACTGGCCCAACAAGCAACACCGCTCAGATCTCATTTGACCTAGTTTTCTTAGTTGCAAGAAACTGAAACTTACAGCAATAAAATGACTACACCTGATATCTACAGGATGCCTGGGTGGCCGTGCTGTTTTCTAGTAAATATCGCATGGCATGCAGGGATATAAGAGTAGCTGTGGAGCCTGGTTTGATGGTTCAGCCCACCGCTGTTATGGCGGCTGAGTGGCGGGTGCGGCCACAAAGCTGGCCCGCTTCCCCCGGATCTCGGAAACCTCGTTAACCTGCCAACTTGGCCGTTCTCAGAAAATTTCGGTGTAAACCAGATCCAGTGAACACAGGATAGAATGGACAATCGGATGCGGCTACTGAATAAACGAGGAAAGTTCCTCTGATATAGAGTCCTGTCCATCGACCAGCCGTCCGATCTCCTCTCCTGCCTACAGCGTTAAGGCGTTACCACGGAATGCTAGTACCCAGAGACAAATTTCGGGAGACCTACTTTACTCAGCTTGATGATCGTCGGGATAGTCGTGACTTTCCATGGTTCCTTTCGGAAGACGTTGTCATCTGCCTTCCATCTGTCTTTACCGTTAAAACACAGGAAGACCCAAAGACCCAGGCCTACTCTGATCTCTGCCCAACATAAACCAAAGCGGCGGACGGTCCTTTCTCAGAGCAGAATGTATTTCTGATCAGATCTTCCACAGCAACACAATCCTAAAGATACTCATCTTAGCCTGCCAAGTTTCGGAAACTATGCCAACGGTTAACGCACGGGGCACCACAGCAAATTGCTTTCCGGCAGTCTGGAAGAGAAAAAGACGAGGAATCGCTCCGTCGCGTTGCTAAGCGATGCTGCGTCATGGACTTCACGCAACATAAGAAGTAGTTGGGAACAAATGCAGTTGAAGGAGTGACGGTAAGATGTAGTAGTCCAATCCAAATAAGTATCTAACAAAGCAAAATCTACTGATGCAATCTCTATATACCACTGTCTTCACATCTACATCATTAGGATAGCAGATAAGTAACATAATATTTGCATAAACGAGGCGGAGATTATGCCTGCCATATATCAGGCCAAGCTAGATGACGGAGGGCGGACGAGAGGGGTGAAGTTAGCAGCACGGCGCCCGAAATCGCCATGGACATCAAGCAAAATTTTCAAGGCATTCCGTGCACGGATCCTTGACATCTCCTCTTGCCGTGAGGTAAGTGCGGTCTGTACTTGAGGCGGTTTATCTTCCCATGGGTACTGCACGTGCAAAGAAGTGTCAGTATCACAATATTCTCTCCATAGTATACTTACCGGTAAGTACTGCAAGAACAGGTTGTTCAATAACCGCGAGTCTCTGGAGGTGAAAGATTCACGTACCTTGTGCAAATACTCGTATGCAACTAGTGTGAAGCCGAACTGAGGACTACTCCGGAGGATGCGTGCTGGACCACCCTTGAATAGTGCTCTGAAGCCCTCTTCTCGATCTGAACAGTTGTCAGGTACGCTCAGTTCAAGCGGATAGGTACCAAGCTCACATATGTTCACGAATGCGTCTGTTAAACCCTTGTAGTGAGATTGGCCTTTACGAGCCTCAACTTGAAGACGAGTCTTCACAACATCTGATGGTTTGTCAGCAAAATTCAAAAGACCATGCATAAAACTGACCTGCTGGAGTCGTCAAGTAAGCTGCTGGCATACCTCTGTTAAAACGCTTTTCAGATCGAGACAACCGTGTAATTCCGCACGAGAACTCACGCGATGGCAGCTGCACTGAGCGTCTCAAAGAAATTGAGCTGTTTTCCGTTGTAACCCTCTTGGAAGACATCTTTCTTGAGATGCGAGTAGGCAGGGAAGTAAACTGCAGAAAACGGGATATCACGGAGCAAGCAAGCGCTGGCCCCTCGGTATAAGCCCACAAGTCCCAATTGCCGAACGATGTGCACAGCCCCTTTGGGGGCAGCACCCTCCAACTTGGCAGCTTCATCTTGGACCTGTAACCGGATTTTCCTGGACAACG
>JBBPPG010000251.1:0-32927 GCA_038091855.1 Leccinellum luteum | reverse complement strand
ACCTCATTCCATGCGCCCGCGCAACCAGTTCAATAGGCCCTTGGTTCCTTCACGTTCCCAAATTCTCCTCTGAGGAATTCTAAAACTTTTGATTACGATACGAAAATGAAGTAAGTCCACGGCCGTGCGATACGATGCGAAAAAAAAAGAGACTCACACGTTCCCATCCACCAAAAAGACGTCGAGGGGCAACAAGCCGAGTTCCGGCGGCAGCTTAGCAATCTCGTTGTCCCTCAAGTCCAGTTCCTCGAGCTTCCAATCTGGGACAGCACGGTGACCCTTGAATATCTCCGCCACGCGCTGGAAACCGTCGAGCGCCGAGATGTGGTTCCCGCGCAGCCGGAGATGTCTCAGTCCCGGACGGCCTGCACCGTCCTGCGCTAACGCCGCCATAACAAGACTCATCAGGACGTCCTTTTGGAGCGCGGCAGACGTCAGCGCGTTGTACGACACGTCTAGCGTCCTCAGTTTAGGGAATAACCGCGTCAACAATGGCAAAAGCGGCTCGTTGGATTTGATCGGGGTTGCGCCTCCCTCGACCTGGCGCATGACCATGACGGAGTCGGTGAAACCACATCCGTCCAAGATCAGTTCCTCAAGGTTGGGTATCAACCCTGCGTCCGTATCGGGTCGGGAACAAGGCAACGAGGCAGACAGATCCATTTTCCTGTTGCTGAGAACGAGGGTCTTGAGAGTCGATGCAAAAGACTGGGAAGATATAGTTGCGATGGGAATGCTTGGCGTTGGTAGAGCTATATCTGTTTTTCCAGGGGTTGCGAGGGCATTCAAGGAAGGCGCGGCAAGAGAAAATGACCTTGCATGTGATCTCGGTGGTGCCGCCGAAGCAGGGAGGGTGAGCGTCTGAGTTGCCGCTTGATAGTACTGAGGATTGTTCAAGTTGAATGTCGATGGGGTGCTTTGCAGTGGAGGTGAGCTTGGATGACCCATACCGGTGATCGAAGCACGTTTGCTTGCAGAGGGGGCACCTGCCGTCGCGGCGAAAGATTCAGCCGCCACCACTGCCGCTCTGGCACGCCTCCGACCGCCTTCAGTCAGCAAACCCTGTTCTGCTTCGATCTCCCATGCTTCCTTTGCGGGCGGTTCGCGAGAGGGAGGTTGTGCAGTGCCTGTGGATGGATCACCGTTTGCCACAGACCTTCCGCTCCGGTGTCTCGTCCTGCGCTCAGCTTCGATCTCCCAGGCTTCCTTCACCACCTTCTTCCCGACTGTTATCCTAAGAGTGCCTTCTGACGGTTCATCTGTAGTCATATCATACGCGAGCGACTGTTTCAAGCTAGACAATGCCAACGTTACAGCTTCGGCATTTACACGCGTTTCCTCGAGATCTAGAATGCGTAATGAAGGGAAATTTCGAGAGACGTCACCAGTGAAGAGAGCAGGCGGGAAGGCATCGTCTCCAATGTCTGCCTTTGCTAGATGAAGTTCTTTCAACTGACCAAGAGCTCCGAGTGCGCGTATAAGGACCGAGGAATCAGAGTTCTCTGAAGCAATCGGGTTGGAAGACAAATTAACCTTGGATAGACCAGAAGGGAGATTCTTGTAGTCGATGGTAGAAGCAGTCAGCTTGTTGAAAGACACATCAAGCGACAGAAGGCGTGGCAACGGAATACTGGCTCGCGTAATGACTGGGCCAAAGAAGCCTCCGGAACTGTAAGTGTCCGTTCGCGATCGGCGCGAACCTGAGAACGGTTCGCCAAACGACAGGGCAACAAGAGAATTATGCGACAGATTTAGTGTAAAGAGTGTGGGGAGTGCAAAGATATTAATGGGAAGTGACGATAGCGAGTTATGCGAAAGATCTAGGTTGGTAAGGGCTGTCAAGTCAGCAAAGGAGGCGGGTAAAGCATAGATCTTGTTTTGATGTAGCTTCCCTGATAATCAGCAAAATGCACCGATAATAAGCAGAAAGACTCGTACATCGACGGTCTTGAGCGATCCGAAGAGTGAAATCTCGTGTTGAATCTCTACGATCTCGTTGTTCCATGCCTTCAGGACTTGCAGGTCCTGGGCCTCAAACCATGCTGGGTGTACATGTTGTCCGGGTCGCTTTTCTGGGACATCTGAGGAACCTATTGGGGGTTCCTCAGGAACTGACTTCAATGCATCAGGCTTTATCCCCAAGTGGATCTCAAATAATGCAGATGGCAGACAAGGCAACAAACGCGAGGCAAGATTTATGGAACCTGTCGTAGGAACCTTGTCAGGTAGGCTTTCCGGGTGAGGGGAAAATTAGCGTCCACACCTGTACTGCGAGCACGTTCAATAACTTCTCTCACGGAAAACCGGCCGAGATCAACATTTTCGTCGACCTCCCTCTTGGTCGAATTCTTGTTGTCAGGAATAGAATATTCTGATGTGTCGAGGCTATCGAAACCAGCGCCATCACCGAAGATGGGTCTAGCAGCTGCCTTCTTGGCTTCTGCACGCTTGAGAGCAATTGCTTCTTTGATGTTGAGAGGTACTTTGGGAGTTGGAATCTCTTCTTCTGGTGGAATGCGGCGAAGCGGTTTAGAGGGCGACTTTGGGATCGACTTTGTGCGGACACGAGGGGTCGAGGTGGATGCTGATGGCTTGGATGGCGACGGTGCTCGAGAACGAGGCGTCGGAGGAACTAAAGTAGTTTTGACTGTCGGTCTAGAAGAGGAAGTCTGGGGAAATCGAGACATTTGTACGAAATAGAAAAGAAAAGAGAAAGATAAATTCAACACGGCGTCGCGCAAGTCACGGTGGAAAGAAGCGTGTAAGTACGGTGTTGACGAGCGGTCACGCGGAACAATATTACGAAACTCTCCAATTACGAAACTCTCCAGCAGACAAAGTGCCCGTATCAAGTCTAGTATAGGTTGTGTCTCTGTAGTCGCCTCAGGTAGACCCGCCTCCTTCGGCTTCGTCCCCGCTCGCCGTATCGTCGTCCTCATACAAATGCAGATCACTGTTCTCTTCCTCCGTTTGCCTAAGCTCCGCGTATACCTCCTCCTCATCGCGTCTGTATTTACTGAGATCGAATTCGTCTGACACATCTCCATCGTCTTGCTCTTCGAACCACTCTGGGTTGTATTGGAACTGATCCCAGGTCAACTAAGCCACAGGAAGCCAGACCACGACCTACCAGGTCTCTACCACTCATACCAGTTATCTTGCCGGCTGCGTGTTGCGTTTCCTTCGCTTTGCGTAACGCTTCCGCTTCCGCATCTTTCTTGTCCATTCGTGTCTTTTTCCAGACAGCGAAAGTTTCAGGAGTAACTGGGGTGAGATTGGAACCTAACTTGTGTCGCTAAAGCAGGATGAGCACTTTTGGACCTGCACCGGACTTGACAGCCTACCTCTGTCTCCAGAAACTCTTCAAGTGATATCACGTTGGCTTTCGCGGCTTCCTCCGCAGCTTTCCTCTCAGACTTCAAGACGAAGCCAGGCGGTAAAGCATGTCGGTACTGGCACTTCTCCCCCCCGTTCGGACATTCCCAGAACCATCCAAACCTGAAAAGATGGACATTGGGGTCAATGCAGTTCTGCGTATAAATGCTACGTACTTCTTTGTCTCAATGGCGTCGATAAAGTATTTGCAAACAATCTATACGCGTATTAGTAGAAACATACTGGAGGCCAACTTGAACTTCACGCACGTCCGTCATAGTTCGTGGATTGCCATGCTTCGATAATACGACACTCCGCAATTTTTCCTCGTCCCAATTTTCCATCGTGTCTACCGGGTTCGTTTAGTGTCGTCCAGGGAAATGGACATGCTCCTACGAACCTTTCATCTGTTCCTCCCGAGTGTCTTCATAGAGGTTCTTCTTGTCCACCTTCCGGCCAACATCGAGATCGTGGCTAAACTTGCACTTGTTCCCTTTGTCGCAGTTCCCAGCCTTGTAGAACGCACAGAGAATGGTCTTGGGGTCAACACCAAAGGGTACTTTCTGCGTTTGTACCGGCTTGAACAAGGCAGCTTCCTCTTTCTTGCGCTTCTCCTCCTCAAATTTTTCCTTGGCTCGTAGTTCCTTCTCCTTCTCCTTTGCAAGCGTCTCCCGAGATTTACCCGCCGTAGCAGCCTGCGCCTGGATCTGTTTAACTTGTTTTTGAACCCTGGCAGACTTGTTTTTCTACGAAATGACCGCCGTTAGCATTATCCGATTTTCGGAAACGATTGCGCACATTCTTCATGCCAAATGTCTTCACAAGGAACCTTGATTCATTAGTCTACGATACAAACTCTCAGCTATGAGATCACCTTGTCCTCCTTCACCTTTGAAGATGATGGCGCGTTTTGCTTCTTTGGAGGCATTCTAGGTATCGTCAGAGATCAATGTCTTCTTCGGATTTTCGAGTGTAGTATGGAGGTAGTAGATATACTACTTGGCCTTTGGCAGTTAAGGAGTCTGATCTCGTGGTCCGTGGAAGGGTTACTACAGCGCGGTGTCACGCCGGTCACAGTCCTGTCCGAGTGCCGATAGCCCGTCCGCTGCTAACTCGACGGGAACGCGCTGACTCACTATACTGGTTGATCGCAATCAATCCATCAAAATGAACTGAATCATTGGTACTTGTGATAAGCGTACCGCATTGACCTGCCGGACCGGCTGTATATATAAACCGTCTTCAAGTTCAAGCATTCGAATCCCTTTTTTCGACCCGGGCGCGTGTACTAACAAATTCTCTCAGAATCTCAGTAGACTAGGTCGCCGCCTCACAACCTCAGCAATGACCCGCTTCTCATGGATACCATCACTCGACTTCACCGGGCGATTGTACAATCCTCTCCCCACAGTCTCTGCAGGTATTTCTCTGACGGCAATGTGAGCTTCGTGTTTTCGTTTGTATCGAGCTAAATGTGCTCATTGCGCCAGCGTATTCATAATATTAACTGCCCAAGTTGGACTGTACTTTTGGAAACCTCCTATTCATAGGCGTGACCGTCCTTGGATCAAGGGTATAGTGAGTGTTATCGAAAGATGCAGAAACACCTATGTTATTTTGGCTGCAGGTTATTCTCGGCTGGTTAGTCTGCGGTTCCGATTGAACAGGCATCAATTGACGAGAGTAGGATAATACAGGCTTTAGATGTGTGAGTGGCCTAGTATATCATATCTAAATCACTGTTTTCTTGAAATCTTCGACAAAGTGCACTGGCGTGTCACATGACTGCTGTTGCCCATGGGGATTTTTCCATGCAGAGTACGGAGCAGGTCATGAAGTGCTTACGGTATGTGGAAAGTTCTTTGATTCCAGGTTGATCTAAATCTCGGATGTTGCAGTGAATGGGCAACTCACATCGGGACAAGTGTAATATACACGACTTCAAAACTGAATATGAGTCAGTGTAGCTAACTCACAGTTTAGGCAACAACTGGATGCCTTGTTCATGGATATTTCATCAGTCGCATCTACCTTTGTAAGTAGCAGGCCTCAATTATATGTGCATCATTTAACAATCATGGATCTAGTGGGAACCAAATCACATCATATAGGTCTTTCAATGATGCTTGTGTGTAATAAAATTATCTAGTAATTATCCAGTACATGCTGCTAACATAACAATAGTGCATTGTTCTGAGTCTTGAAGGAGGTGAAACCAAGTATCAGTATTCATTGGAAAATCATATTGATTTCCAAAACAGTCTTTGGATTCATCTCTTTTTTGTTTTTGTAAGTGGTTCATCTTTGCATGGGAAGCTTAGGCTGATGAATCCCTATGTATTCTTTAGCTTGAAATCTACTGTTGAAGGAGTAGACTCATCTGCAGTCACAAATGCAAGTTTCATTCTAGTTGACAATATTCTATGTATTCTAACATCCTCAGCAGTGGTCAATACCTAGTTGGCTGGGGTCATCCATCCTGGCTGACATTTCAATTGCTGGATCATTGTGTTATATTCTAAAGGAAAATGGTCCTGTTAGATCAACAAGGTCAGTAATATTGGATAAAGACTGCAATTTGACAATGGAGCTGAGTTATTGATGTATAGACTGTATTTGTTGATCAACAGACTTATGAAGTTTGCTATTCAGACAGGATTAATAACTAGGTATATGGAATTGTTTTTGTGGAAAACTACATTACTAACATATTTGATTGCAGTCTAGTTGCTGGGATTGCAGTGGCTCTTGTAAGTGTTTATTTGGTTTTTTATGATGTTAATTTACTGACAATAATATAGTGGTCTGCAGCTCAGCTTGACTATGGCCATCTGCTCATGATTTTTCCTATGGGTGGCTGTGAGTATATTGGTTGTCATTATACAGTACTCTTTGTTAACTATTCCTTTAAATAGTTTATGCCACATGCTTCATGGCAAAGTCTGTCATTCTTTATTCTCTGATGAGCAAATCTAACAGCTGCTATATCAAGCTTGATTGCCAGGGAATCCTATTTCCATCATATTCATGTGGATGAAGAGGAAGTATGCCTTAGAGTAATAAGCAGAAGTATTTCTTTTGCTACTGTGACTACTCCAGGCTCTGCAAAGGTGTGTCCACATGTTGAACCTTGAGAAGGAACTTGATTTCATATTTATCTCATCAGAGTCAACAAAATATCTCTGGTGAGGACCAAAGAATTTTATAAGATCAGTCTGTCTAGATCAATCAGTGGAAGAAATCACTTGGCATAGATACAATAATGCTCAATATTGCTGCTGCCTACGAGTTCAATCCACTTAGTAGATCCCACACATCAAGTTCTTTCTTTATCTTCTGAATATCCTGGTCCCACTGGCATCTCTCCTCCCAGTACACTGTCAGAAGACATCTGGTACTTCCACCACACTTGATCCCCCATAGTACAAATTCACGACATAATATCTCATACTGCACCTCCTTCATCTTGATAGAGGCACTGAGTGCTAACACGGTAATACGAAACCCTAGATTTACAAATTCAAATGATTTGAGGACGAGCTCCGGTACTAGAGCAAAGACGCGGAGAGCATAGTAGAAATCGTGCGTGACGATGCCAGTGTACGCGAGTTCTGTCATCAATATAGTGAACCTACTTGAAAGTTGAAGCATGGGGCCTCTAATAACATCAGGGAAAATACAGAAGCCCCTCGGCTCTCCGAGTCGGGAATCCGGTGTTACTTTGCATGCTTCAAGCGACCTCATGTGTTCTCTTCCAAACGTCCCATCGGGAAGGGCCTTGAGCTTTTCAAAGTCCAAGGTCTCTGAGCTGATGCGAAGGCGTTCCTTGAGGATCCTACGCCCCTCTGGAGAGCCAAACATTGTATCACGTAACCTTGGCAATGTTACACTTGTGGTAGTTTCGCCAAGGGCGGCGAGATATAATATATCAACACGATGAAAATGTTTGCCACTTCCAAAGAAGCTTACTGCCGCGCCTTGGGTCCATGAATGCCATGACGGCGGAGCCTAAGGTAAGGAATGCATTCTCAAAGCCGTTGAGGAGAATGTGACCTGGATAAGCTGGGGAACGGTCATGCGACAGAGGTTGGTCTGGAATGCGCGGAACGGGGACACGATAGTACAATGATTGCGGAGTGTTCCTACAGACTCTTGGAGTAACCGCGCCGGACATGAACTTATGTCTCCAAAACAGTGCCGTTCAGGGAAATGGACATGTCTCTACATACATTTCATCTTGCTTTTCCCGAGTGTCTTCATAGAGGTTCTTGTCCACCTTCCGGCCAACATTGAGATCGTGACTAAATTTGCACTTGCTCCCTTTGTAGCAGTTCCCAGCCTTGTAGAGCGCACAGAGAATGGTCTTGGGGTCAACACCGAGGGGTACTTTCTGCGATCGAACAAGCTGCTTCCTCTTTCTTGCGCTTCGCCGGACCTTTTCCATCTGCTTTGTAAGCGTTTCCCGCGATTCATGCCTGTGGATCTGTTGCTTGTTTGGACATGGACTTGAAACGACCGTCGTTAACATTATCCTATTTGCGGAAACGATTGCGCACATCCTTCAAAGCCTCCCAAAGGACCTTGATTCGTTAGACTGCGATACAAATTGTGCCTCTTGAAAACGATGGCACGTTTTGCTTCTTTGGAGGCATTTTTTGTTCTTTGGATTCTTCGGGTACAGCCTGAGTCTGACTCAAGAACTACTCAGCCTTGCCGCTGGCAGCTAAATGAGGATCATTGATCTCGTGGTTACAGCCTGTGCCACGGTCACGATCGTGTCCGAGTGCCGAGTGCCAAGTATGTGTCTCGCATGTGTCCCGCGCCGCTGAGCGCTCCCTACACTGGTTACAAAGTAATCGCGATCAATCCATCAAAAAGAGCTGAATCATCGATACTTTTGTGGTATGGAACGTACCGCCTTGACCTGTCCCGGCTGTAGCTTCGCGGATATATACACCACCTTGCTTCCATTTCTTTGCGCCTAACAAACTTTCAACAGACCGCCGTCGCTGCTTCAGCCTCAGCAATGTCCGACTACGCATGGATGCCATTACCTGACTTCACCGGGCGATTGTACAATTCTCTCCCCACGATCTCTGCAGGTATTTCTCTGACGGCAATGTGAGCTTCGTGTTCTCGTTTGTTTCGAGCTAAACGTGCCCATTGCGCCAGCGTGTTCATGATATTGACTGCTCAAGTCGGACTGTACTTTTGGAAACCACCTATTTATGGGCGCGACCGTCCTTGGATCAAGGTTATTGTGAGTATTGCCGGAATATATAGAAAAAACCTATGTTATTTTGGCTACAGGTTATTCTCGCTTGGTTAGTCTGCAGTTGCAATTGACCAGGTATCGATTGACGAGAGTAGGATGATACAAGCTTTAGATGTGTAAGTGGCCAGATATCCAAATCACTCAGGTTGTTTATTTGAAATCTTCAACCAAGTGCACTGGCGTGTCACATGACTGCTGTTGCCCATGGGGATCTTTCCATGCAGAGCAAGGGGCATATCATGAAGAGCCTTTGGTATGTAGATAGTTCTTTGATGCCACTGGCAGGTTGATCTAAATCTCGGATGCTGCAGGGAATGGGCAACTCGCATCGGGACAAGTGTAATATCCACAACTTCAAAATTCAAGATGAGTCGGTGCAGCTAACTCACTTAACTCAGGCAACAACTGGATGCCTTGTTCATGGATATTTTATCAGTCGTGTCTACCTTTGTAAGTAGCAGGCCTCGTATGTGTAACATTTAACAACAGATCTAGTGAGAACCAATTCACTTCATTTAAGTCTTTCAATGATGCTTGTGTGTAATAAATTTACCTAGGGATTATCTAGTGAATGCTGCTAACATAACAATAGTGCATTGTTCTGATTTTTGAAGGAGGTAAAACCAAGCATATTCATTAAAAATCATATTTATTTCCAAACAGCCTTTGGATTCATCTGTGTTTTATTTTTGTAAGTGGTTTATCCTTACATGGGAAACTTAGACCAATTACTCCTATGTATTGTTCTTTAGCTCGAAATCTACTTTTGAAGCAGACTCATCTCTGCTCACAAATGCAAGTTGCATTCTGTTAACAATATTCTACACCCTAACTTCAGCAGTGGTCAATGCCTAGTTGGCTGGGATCATCCATCCTAGCTGATGTTTCAATTGCTGGATCATTGTGTTATATTCTGAAGGAAAATGGTCCTGTTAGATCAACAAGGTCAGTGGTATTGGATAAGGCTATAATTTGACAATGGAACTGAGTTATTGATGTATAGACTGTATTTGTTGATCAACAGACTTATGAAGTTTGCTATTCAGACAGGATTAATAACTAGGTATATGGAAATGCTTTTGTGGAAACTACATCACTAACAGACTTGGTTGCAGTCTAGTTGCTGGGATTACAGTGGCTCTTGTGAGTATTCATTTAAATTTTTATTACATTGATTTACTGACAAATATAGTGGTCTGCAGTTCAGCTTGATAGGGGGCATCTGCTTATGATTTTTCCTATGGGTGGCAGTGAGTATATTGATTGTCATTATACTCTTTGTTGACTATTCCTTCAAATAGTTTATGCCACATGCTTTATGGCAAAGTTTGTCTTTTTTTTTAAATTAAAGCAAGATAATCTAACAGCTGCTGTATCAAGCTTGATTGCCAGGGAATCCTATTTCCATGATATACATGTGGATGAAGAGGAAGTATGCCTTAGAGTGATAAGCAGAAGTATTTCTTTAGCTGCTGTGACTGCTGCAGGTTCTGCAAAGGTGTGTCCACATGTCAAACCTTTAGAAGGAAACTTATTTTCTATTTATCTTCTTCAGACTCAACAAAATATCTCCAGTGAGGACTGAGGACTAAAGAACTTTGTAATAGTAGTCTGTCTAGATCAATTGGAAGAGGTTATCTGGAATAGATACAATAACACTTAATATTACTGCGGCCTACAACAAATAACATCTAGTAGATGCTTAAGGAGAATGGATACTCAATCCACTCGGTGGATCCCACACACCAAGTTCTTTCTTTACCTTCTGAATATCTTGGTCCCATCTCTCTTCCCAGTAGACTGTCAGAAGACACCTGGCACTTCCACCACACTTGATCCCCCATGGTACAAATTCATGCCACAATCTGTCACGCTGCACTTCTTTCATCTTGACAGAGGCACCGAGTGCTAACGCGGTCATAGGAAACCCTAGATTTGCGAATTCGAATGATTTGAGGGCAAGCTCCGGTAGAGCAGAGACACGGAGAGCAAAGAGAGCATGGTAGAAATCATGCGTTTCACGATATCGTTGCATGACGTACGCAAGTTCTGGATCGTCAATATAGTGAACCTACTTGAAACATGAGCACTCTAATAACATTGGAGAAAATACAGAAGCAAACCGGCTCTCGAGAATCTGGGGTTACTTTGCATGCTTCAAGCCACCTCATGTATTCTCGTCCAAACGTCCCATCGGGAAGGGCCTTGAGCTTTTCAAAGTCCAGGGTCTCTGAGCTGATACGAGGACGTTGCTTGAGGATCCTACGCCCCTCTGAAGAGTCAAGCATTATGTCACGTAACCTTGGCAATGTTAAACTTGCGGTAGTTTCGCCAAGGGCGGCGACCATGTCTATGATGTATCAACACGATGAAAATGTTCCAAGCCACTCCCAAAGAAGCTTACCGCCGCGCCTTGGGTCCATGAATGCCATGACGGCGGAGCCTAAGGTAAGGAATGCATTCTCAAAGCCTTGGAGGGGAATGTGACCTGGATAAGCCGGGGAACGGTCACGCGATAGTGAGTTGGTCTGGAATGCGCGGAGCGGCGACACGATAATACGATGATTACGGAGAGTATTCCTACAGACAGTGACCGTGCCGGACATGTACATGATGCGGGATTGATGCAGGAGTTGAACAAACAGAAAATTCCTGAGTTCGTTAGACCTTAACCCCAGCCTAGGGTATGTGGCATGGTAGTTTGTTCGTGTTCAACTCACGGTGCGACCACGACCAAGATCCTCTCAGTGATACCTCGAGCGTTGGTTTGTTGCGGATGGGCACCACAAACATGTATCGAGCGCGCATGTTATATTGGGTGCATGTCGAAGCTGTAGCCTTTTACCCCTCTAAGCCACGAGTATTCCCCGCTGTGGAACTTCCACAGCCATGTGTGGACAATTGAAGGACCACAATGTCAAAGCGTCGGTTTCCATTCCCTCTATATAAAACCGATCCCACTATCTGACCTGTCATCGTAACCACTGATAGTTGGAGCCCTCATCCAGTATGCCATCTGCGCGCCCCATTCCCGTATCTCTCAACCTCCGCACCTCTGCCGATCTACACGCTAATGATCATGCGAAATCTGATACTCGCCGTTTTGGTGCCATTTTCGCTCCAGTAGTTTCGGACGCCATTGCTACCGACCGCGGTGCTGGCACAGACGAAGAAGAACGCGACGACAGTTCCGACGACCGGCTCGACAACAATATTTCTACTACTCAAGTCGATTCAATAGCCAGTATTGGTCAGAGTTCTACTCTCAGTGCAGCACAGCAAGTTATTGCTAGTTATCGTGCTATCCACGGCAACGATCTTACGCCAGGGTGTTCAACTGCGGAGATAATTGAGAAGGAGCTCCCCGAAGTCCCTGACGACCAGCGCTCAATGTACACGCTTGCTACGCCAGCAAATGCGCAGTCCATTATGGATATGATGTGGAAGCCACAACCAAAAGTCCACGTGCATCGCAACGACCAACTGGCGCTCATCCAAGCCGTGCGTTCCCATCTTATTAGTGATAGACCGAGTGTGCTGACGTGGAGAATATAGCAAAATGAAGCACTCGCCGCAATGAATGACGCTGGTTTGAAGCCTACCAATAAGATCCAGTGTCGCCGCCACGGGTGTGCAGATATTCTGCCCAACGTCGAAGGGCTCAAATACCATCTCCATATCCACAATATTGCGGATGCCACTTTTGAGTGCAGCGATGCACCCCCTCTGGCTGTGTACAAACCTTCCCTGGCGGAGTGTAGTACTCCCGACTCGAAAGCTTCGAAGAAGAACCACTCTCGTTCAAAATCCTCTTTCGGGACGCAGCACAAACATTTGACGATCCATCCCTCCTCGAGAAAGCCTTCAGCTGGTAGCCTCTTCCCTTCTCTTTTTTCGCCACGCGAGACCACTCCGGAAACACAACATGCTCCTAGCATCACGAATGTTACCAACGTTTTTGTCTCGGGTTCTAGTCCAAGCAAGCCGACTGGTCCACTATCCTCGTGTAACAACCATGTGACGCCTCCACGTGGTCGACGGACCAGGAAGGAGAGCATGGGTGTCTCTGTGAACACAGAGTGTAACCCTAGCATTGCTATGTTGCTTTCCCCGCCTTCTTCACCCACCACGCATAGCCGTCTGGCGTCTCCCCCGCAAGCTAACCTGCCTGTGCTACTCATGGTTAATCCTGCTATGGCTGGCAAGAACGATAGCCGTATCTTTGTTCCAAGTGAGGATGCCTATCTGATCTCTGAAAAGTTCACGGGAACACGGAGCCCCACAAGAGCGCTCAGTCCAACCCGGGCTATGAGCCCCATTCGAAGTAAGATATATAATTCAACCCGACCAAGCCCTGCATTACTCATGATATATATCGCTGTAGATGGGATCAGGCGTGTTTTGTCTATTGGACGACCGGATGATTTTATGGACGAGTAGAGTATAAGCTTTTCATTCTTCTTCTTTTCGTCTGTTCTTATATGTCTTGCTCAGCAAATTTACATCTCCGCATCATTTCTTATCTGAGTGCAATTTTCTTATTACTCACTATCACATATCATAGCAATTTCATAAGTACATCTTTCCCGTTCAATCACATCGTTGCATCGTTTCCAAGCACGCATGTATTTTAACACGTTGACTCGTCGTTCAATTTCATTATTTTTCCTCTTACGGCGGGCCTGACTTTGGTGTGGTCAAATACTTGCTGGCTTAATGACAAAAATAGGACGGTACTACTAAGGTACAACATAATTACTGCAATCGCAACTGCGTCTCGACCCTATATCATGGCCCATAGAATATATAACAACATCGAGTGCTTAAGCTGTCCCACCCGCCTTGGCCGCACAGGCTCTTGAACAATAGGGATGTTTCCCAAAACGAGGCTTTGAACGACAAAACTACAAAAGAAAACGCGGAATGCCCAATATCAGTTTGATGAAGGGACAGGGATTCAGATACGCACGCTGCACATCTTGGTTGCTTCTGTAGCGCATGTCCGCCCACAATAAGGGTGATTTTGGAACTTGGGCCTCACTTGGCAGAACTGTCATTGAGCCGCATCAGACGATGTGCCGTAAGTTGAGGGCATGCGCTCGATCTTACCTGACAAAGTCCACTGTTCTGAGGGGAAGTTATCTGTACATTGATGGGGCCCGCCATCAGAACTAGGAGCGAGTGTAACAGAGAAATGCCGTGTACCCACATGGGAAATTGGTTGGGTGGGTACGAGAGAGACGAGATCTTGAACGGATAGACGAGTAGTCTCTCGTCGAGCATTGGGGATATGAGATGGGTTATCCTGTTCTTGGTGCAGTTCTTCCCGGAGCCGAACGAGGGCTTTACCAAGCTCATTGCGTCCAGTGTGATCAGCACCGATTCCCCAGAAATAGTCACGTGGAGAATCCTAAGGCAAATTAAAGGCTGCGGTGGGGCGAACCGACACGACTCGTACCTCCACGAGGTCAGCATCACCGGTTCCTAGAAGCAATGCCTTGAGATCAGGGTGTTGAGTAAATTTGAGCCGAAGGGCAACTTCCATCTAGGATTGTGCGATAAAGTTTAGTTTGTTCAGAAAGCACGCGCTGGAAGGAAGTGACAGATACCTTCTCTATGTTTACCTGCCTCCAATCGGAGCGCACCAACTTCTGGTATCGATGTGCTTCATCAAAAGCTAGCATCGGCCTTTCGCCACAGTTCCGGATCCGCTCCGCGATCTCGGGATGGCCGTCCAAGAACTAGTAGATGGCGATCAAGATTGGCGTGCAAAATTAGGTGTCAGCACCGATAAGAAAGAAGAAACGATGACACATACCTTCAATGCTTGAAATAGATGCTCGCTTGTTGGATACCTCTTTCCCTTGTATGTGACATCATGGGGCGAAAAGTTGGTAAATTCATAGAATGGCTCGTTCTTTTCATAAAATAGAACAGGGGCCGCCTTTGATGTTCGGAATGGAGCTATGGATGCACCGACCGGAGCAACAGGGGCTGTAAGGGGAGGATAGTCTGTGTCTACGCCACCGCCGTCGGAGGTGGGTGATGGAGGTTTCAAGTAGGAGATTCTGAGCAATGCGTTAGGTGCAATACGTCGGAGACAATCGGTCATACCTTTGAGCGAAGTACTGTGTAACCGGCCTTTGTCTTTTTCCACCAGATGGGGACTGAGGTGTAGTGGGAGATCCTCCGAGTCCAAAGAGTTTCATGATTCGTCGGGTGTCTAGCATTCCAAACGCGATCACAAAGAACGCAGCGATTAAATAGAGAATTCTGAAGTTAAATGAGGAGATGATTGAGTCAGGGAGAGTTTAAAAACGATATTTTCCTTCGCAGCTCACGGAATAGGAATCTCTTATAAGGCTCCCCCGCGAAGGCGATGTTCCTTGACAACGAAAATATCTCGGAATGATGGAATCACCACGAGGTAGAAGTGAACTGGCTAGGGTAAGTCGAGCTGTCGAATGACCCAGCTCATTCGTTTTGCCACGGGTGCGCTTTTGAGAGACCATTCGGCTACAACGTGTTTTCAAGGCTGCGCCCCAAATCCATCTTACACAGTTGCCTTTTCTGGACGGCCTAGACACTACATCCACCAACGGCGTGGATGCTGCATGGTAAGACACCCGAACACAGATTCATTTACGTGATAACCAGCTTAGAGAATTCGATCGCAAAATGGAGGCACAATTTTGCCGATTTGGGAACTCGAGCGGAGTGCCACCAAACCCGCGGGGTGAACTAATTGTCCATGTCGTGTGTAGCAACCTGTACGCAACATGACCTGGGGTCGGTTGACTTGCATTGTCTGTGCAGATGTAGTGCAGTGTAGGTGAGGTACGATGGGTAACATTTAATCTCTAACTCATCATTTCTTCTGTCCAAACCACGGTCCCATCTAATCATGGCTTCCCATAAGGATGAATGGGTAAAGTTGGCGCCTCCTGACGAGTTTTCCCTCGATAATCCTGTGAACACCTCCAATTCTCGACGAAATCGGCTGGTCCGACTGAATAAGGATAACTCTCACTTCACCCAAGGTACGCGATCATACTTTTTCCAAGCTAGTCCTACAAAAGACTAATTTATACGACGAATATAGTAGAGCAACTCTTCGTCAAAGGGTGGCGTCATCGTAAGAAAGCACGGCCCGACGTCCAGTACATCTTCAAGGTTCTCTGGCCAGAATCTGCCCTTGAGCCATACCTCGACTACAGGTACACATTCACCTTTTTTTTCCCACCAAGCTGCTCCTATTCCCAATTTATTTTAGAGATCAGGTCCAGGCTACTATCAAAGCCAAAGACAAGCGAGGAAACGAAAGACTCCTTTTTCACGGTACCAACCGTGCCTGTCTGTTAGGGGAGTCTTCATCCAGTGTGCTCCTTTGCGGCCTCGAGGAATGCTATCTGTGCTCTATCGTGCGCAGCTCATTTGATGTAAGCAAATGTGGTAAGTGTATGTGTTCGCTTATCTTTATCTGTTCTTATCGACATATCAGGTTCGAAGAATTCGTTCAAGCGGTATGTATAGCTGTGTTTGGAACAATCACAGTCTAAAAGTGGTTCAGATTCGGACATGGTATATATACCACAACCTGCTCCTCGAGTACGTCCTCTGAGTTTACCAGCACCGAATCCTCCCTCATAGATAACAGAGGCAGATGATTATATCACCAATCTCTCTGAAAGCGCTTCTCTACGGGTGATGGTCGTCAGCCGCGTTGTCGTGGGAAGACCCTACAAGAGATATCGAAATGCGCCTGACATCGTCGCGCCGCCGCCTGGATACGACTCGGTACGGGGATGATTCCCTGAACGGTTACGTGTCTGACGTTGCTCATAGATCGCCGGGGAAATTGGGTGGGACTTAAATTATGAAGGTTCGTGGTAACATGCATCAGCTTTCAATGACTGAAAACTGTGACTATGATCAATAGAAACGGTCACCTACCACAATGACACCGTTCGTCCAGCTTATCTGGTCGTGTATGGGGACAAGCCACGTGTACCGAATCTGAAGACGTTTATGCAGAGGGTGTTCAAGACACCTCTCGTTTCGTGATTGCAACTTGACGGCAATTTTGTTGATGCGATTGCATGAGTATTTATGGCATTTTATGCAGATGTGTGTTCCTGGATCAATACTGATACCCGCATGCTTTGTACTACGACCATACCCATGATTGTATGATACATGTATCCTAGTGTACTAGAATGGTTGCTAAAGTGAAACGTTGGTATGTTGCATGTTCGCATTGTATAAGTATACATGGACCCATTTATACTTATAAGGTTGCTGGTGGCTGTGTCCATCAACCCCGTAAGTGTTGGCTAAACATTGACTGCCGTTCTAGAATAATTCTTTTGCCCATTTCTCCCGGATGCGGTGGTTCCCGTCTTATGCTGGCTATCGCCACGTTGAATGAAGTCTCAACAACGCATGTCTCGTGGAGTCAAGATTCAGAATGTAGCTGATCAAAAAAGTGTAATGCCACCTCCACGTGTTCAATGGGGCCATGTACTTTAACGGTACCCGGGTGGCGGCCTTGTGCCGAGGTCGAGGTCGAGGTGAGCTTTAGTACCTCGTCGGCAAATACAGACCAGTGCCATGACGCCGTCTGGCGACGGCGCGAACGATGGCACGGAAAACTAAGAAGATCCCCAGCCACGACGCCTCGCGGTGAACACGCGCCATTCGCATTGCTCGTAGAGTATTACAGCGCTTTGCGTGTTCGTCCTTGTGGCTATAAAGCCCCTACCAGCTCTGTCCATTATCGACCATCATCCCACTTGTCTTATCCGCACATTCAAGTTACTCCTGGCGAGTAATCGTTGACAACCCGCGCTAATCACCGAGCAAGCTTTATCTAACTCGATATGAGTGCCGCACTTCCCCCCATGCACGCTGCCCTCTCTGTGCTTGGCACCATGGCTGGTCAATACTTGGCAGCGCAGAGCGCCCAGGCACAGGCGGCACAAGTTCAACCCTCACAAGCGCAGCCGGCATCTACCGCCCAATCCACTCAACAGACTACGACAAACGCAGTCAGTCTTTGTGATGTATGTTCCTTTTCCGTCGTGTGGCGCCCCACTCTCATTCCCTTTACAGATTTGCCACGTGAAACCAAAATACTTTGACGGAACCAAGACCCACTCCTACTGCAGCAAGACATGTGCTGCGAAGATTCGGAACAAGAAGACCACGTCGGGAAATAACCCTGCTGCGAGGGGAAAGAGCGCCAAGGCTGGCGGCCCTCGCCCTAAAGCAAACATGTGTGACGTATGTTGCTTTGTGTGATCGTCGTTCTTGATGCGTTGATGTGATGCAATACCGCGCAGTACTGTCACAAACAACCCAAATATAACGATGGGAAAACGACCCATTCTTTCTGTGGCAAAACCTGCGCCCAGCAAGCGAAGAACGCGGGAGCTGCAGGTGGAGCACCCTCGGCGCCCTCCAAGTCCGTAATCTCGCAGTTCGATCTCATCAATGCAATACTTACGGCACTGCGCTCCAGACCATTGAAGAAGGGCTGCCTGCTCTGCGGCAAAGCTGTCAAGAAGGGTCACTTTTGTGGTCCGGCTTGCACTTCGAAGGCCGAAAAGAGTGCGCCACTCCTGATTGAGGTTCCCAATATGCACGATACTTTCAAGAGTGGTATGCTATAATAACTTATGTGGCACCCAGACGCCTGACGGCGAGTAGTTGCAGACCAGTTCAAGACCTCGTGGCGTCACCAAACGCCCTGTCCAATCGTGCGCCGCGTGTACAAAGTTATTGGACACTCTACTTCCATTGCGAAATACGAAGCATATCGGTGGGTGGTTATTCGGTCATATGTACACTTCGTCTTACCCATCGTGACTACTGACAGGGCATCTGTCGAGGCTCGAGGAAAGTTCGCGGCTGCCGGACGGTCTGCTGGAAATGAGAACCGTCGATGGCACGGAACGACGAGAGAATGTCTTCTGGGGGACAATGGAAATGCTACGCTGTGTTCATCGTCATCGTGCTCTCTGTGTGGTATCATTCGCACATCGTACAGTTTGAATCTCTTTGGCAAGAAGACTGGTTGGGGCAGGCAAGTGATCGGCTTCTAGTGATGAATGGTGTGATGACCATCAACGATGGCAGGTTTGGTGCGGGCATTTACACCTCCTCGACCTCTTCGAAATCCAACGACTACTCGAACAATGTTAAGCCTTCCAGGCAGAAGGCCATACTGCTCAACAAAGTTGTCGTTGGGAAAGGCTGTAAGATGGCACAGGACAATACCACGTTGACTGCCCCTCCAGCGGGTTACGATTCGGTATGTCACCAGTATTTTGGTTGTCTGTTAGATCTTGGCTCAGCTTGGGTGATTCAGGTTCTCGCTGAAGTTGTTCTTGGGGGTTCCCTGAACTACGACGAACTGGTCTGCTATACGGAGAACGCAATCAGACCATCTTATCTTCTTATTTACGACGCATAAACATATTTAGTCTCGCAAGCCTCCCATCTACCTCATGTGTGCTAATTTATCCTCTCCTTCACGTTGCATTTCGGAGTATGAGTTATCTATTTATTTCTCGATCTGCATATCTTGGTGACTGAGACTCGGTAGCCTTTCATTCAGTCGGATCAATGCTTCACTGTGGATTATATGATCCTCAATCTAATTCTCACTAACGTTCGATAACATAAGTGAGGAATAAATGGTAATTTTGAGTGGGGGTGTATGCAAGGTCAATATAGTATGGTCATCTAAGGAATAGGACCAAGTTAAAGCGATAATGTAAGTGCAGATGATGGTTCGAGGCGTCCATGGCGGTGAGATGTAAGCCAAGCGGGCGGTCTAGCACTAGGGGAACGTTAGCGTTACCTCCTCGACGATAGGAAACAAAATCTCCAAATGGCTTACCGATTCCTTGAGCCAGGTTATGAGGTCATGGCGGTCCTTCTCCTTCTTGAGACCGGCGAAGGCCATCTTGGTGCCGGGAATGTACTGAAAGGCGAAAACGTCAAGAGCTGAGTGCAGCACGAGAGGCATGACATACCTTCTTTGGGTTCTCAAGATATTCAAACAAAGTCTCTTCGGTCCAGATGATACCTTTGTTGACGTTGGCAGAAGTGTACTGGAAACCCTCGCCCTGCCCGGTTTTGCGACCAAAGAGTCTGAGCGGTGATTGAGAGGCGGGCTCCAAAGCTATAGACGTCGTGAGTGCTTACCCGTGCAGGTTGGGTCCGACCTTATGGGGCTCCTTAGCGCCGACGGTATGGCACTGTGCGCAACGCGTCTTGAAGAGGGAAGCACCCTTAGCAGAGTCACCTATACCATGTCAGTCAGTGCTAGCCTAGTCGGATGGAAAGGTACTGGAACCCACCAGGAGCGTAAGGCATTGCTAGCTACGTTTAAAACAGACGTAAAAGAATAGGTGCGGCGTCGAGCCTAGAGTAATAAAGACGAAAACACTCCGGAGAGTTGAAACGTTGATGGTTCGTACTAGACCTTTTTTTCGCCTTAAAGTACATTTTCAGCTTCCGATCGTGCCGGTTTGTTCCGTTGTCCACTTCAACCAATCGGAGGGCTCCCGATTCTTGTGACACGGAACAGGTCACGTGATAAGCTATAGTCCATCCTGGAGTCTTCACCTTTTCAAATCAGTACGGTAGTGAAGGGTCTGTATGTACAGTGTAATGGTTTAAATCGACGCTATAGCTAATTTTTGCCCAACCGCTACATAAAATGCTAAAATAAATAAATAGTAGCTAGGTTTACCATACATGAACTCCAGCATGTCTGATACAGCGTCTCCGAGGGTACTAGCCATACGAATGGCCATGGGTGGGACAGTACGTGAGGTGGAAGCAAGACTTCCGAGTCACCGCATAGTGGAGACTCAATTACATAAATTTATTTGGGGCATCGTATTTCAATGTTGATACCATGATGAACGTTGAACCATGAATCCGACATAAGGGTATTTGTAACGCGCTAAAAGACCAGAAGTTGTCTAACAGCCCAACACGAGTTCGATTTGGTGGCCAGTATCGCGCCATGCAGCACTATTCAGATCTGCCTACCCCTATCTCCTCAACGCATTCCGATTTCATGTCATAACTGGGGCACTCTGATTACCACTGGCTGACGGACGTACCGGGCAGACTTCCACACCAGCCATGTCATAACAATCATGCCAAACGTCAGAGTAAGTCTGCCAAACGCTCAAGTCAGAATAGCAAGTGCCTGAATTTCATCAAATACCGACATTTCGAGAACCGAAAGCGCTGTGAGATCGTCAGCGACGTCATTTATACAAGCGCCAGAAACACACTTACCAAACAGTACTTGCAATTGCCCGCAATAGACGACTCCTTGGCAGGAATTGTCCATGAAGAGCGAAGGCAGAGATTTATTCAGCGCTCCAGTGCCTGCGACCCAGAAAACCCAGGTCACGAGCACCCATACTGCCTGTGTGCCAATCGACGCGACAGGGCGTCGTGACCAGAGAGGGTCAAGGAAGAAAAGGGTATACGTTCCAGCCGTAACCGTGGTCCAACAACCCGCAAACCTGTAGAACGTCAACGAGAGAACGTGCTCGACGAGCCCATGGCAGAATTTACTCACAGCAGGAATCGTACACCAGTACGTGTCGCTGAATCAGGGGCATTGTTGTTAAACCTGAACTGCAGTAAAAGCCAGGTTGCATCAGCAACCTACATTTCGCAACGCGGTCATTCAGTAATCTGAAGCATCAGCATGAATGAACCAACCTCGGCTAAACTACTAAACAGCAGAAAAATGTAGATAACTGAGCCACGTGTGAACCACAAGGCTACCGCCACAAGAGCATCTGAACCTACGTGGGCCATACTGCTGAATGCGAATCCCTGATACTTTGTTGAGCGTCCTTGGGTGACGTCTCGAGTGCCGATAGAGCAAGTACAGCGGGCAGAAGTAGATGAGTGCCAGCATTGGAGTGACTGCAGCAATTACGCTTGAGATGGCACTAGAGTACATTCTAGATTTGCTGGCATCCGGGGAAGTAGAGACACTGGCGCTGCTCTGAAGAGCAATGGAACCAGTGGCAAGAGCAGCGAGAATGCATAGGGAAGAGGCGAAGGGTAGCATTTCGACCAGCTTACGATTGAAACGATGAGACTCGAAGGACGACATTGTGAAGGGGTGGAGGCGCACCGAAATGGTTTGGTGACGAGAAGTGGGCATAGATATACTTGCTATTAAAACGGAAGCGGTTGCAGCAGCATTGATAGCGTGTGCTGCCAGGGACGAGGACTGGAGCGGCTCAGACTCGAAAGTTGGAAGGCCTTGCATGGTATGGTGGTCAACTAGTATCTCAAACCGCGGCAGGATATCCATGCTGATTCACCGCCTCATGTGGAAACGTGTTTGCAGCGTTGTATCGATCTTCTCGTGACCAGTCGAAATGGCCAACCGCAAATATGCATGTTAAACAGATGTAATCCACAGAAAAGTGAAGTCTGGTTGCCTGACGTCTGGGAAGATGGGGGCTGCTGCAGCTGCTGGCTGAGCGTCTGTTGTGGTGTCTGAACAGATACTGACATGCCATGCCAGATCTCTCGCAAGTTGTGGCATGATGTAGAAGCATTGCCGAGAAACGAGGCTAGCGTCGCGTGACCGCCTTTTGGCGAGGCACGATTCATGTGACGGAGATACAAGGCAGCCCCGTTTTGCGAGGAAGCTTGCCACTCGAGCACTGTTGCACTTTCAAGTTTCTTCAATTCAGCTTGTGCAATGTCGTGTTAGTACAATGACGGATCCACGAACTTGGTAAGTAGTGACCGAATTAGACTTGTAGGCTCATATTGCTGTGCTCTCAATGCAGTGCACGTGCTGCATTGAAGGTGCTCTTTCAAAGTATCACTCACCTACTCGAAATTACTCTATCACGAGGATTGATATGGTATGCAGAAAGCATTGGGTACGGGTACGTAAAATGTCAGTAGTAAGTACTGCTAATCTCGTCGAGGTGCCGCGTTTTTACATAGATTTGTCGTGCCAGTGTGCCGTCCTCTTCGTGCAATGTGTGATGGCCCGCTCAAACGGATCAGTCAGTAAATTTTGGCATGCAAGGCTATGCTCAGCGAAACGCAGCGCTGCTGGTCTGGTTTACTGTGATCTCTCTTTCAGTGACTCGGAATTAGTGTTCCTATTAGTACATCCTCACGGCTTCCGACCAAGATATCATCTAATGCGTATTAGCTACTACCTCCTTTTTGGAACACCTCCATACGCGTGTGTTGTTTTACTCTTTGAAGTTAGCTTTACTGATTAGCGACAGATATTCCTTTTATCATACCAACAGTCCATTGCCGAAGAATGATCATGATGAAAGTATCCGCACTGGCAGGCCTTGAAATTGGCTATTTATGTTTATGGAAGTTCAACCCGAGGTAACCGCATTCTGATCCTGTCTCCTTTCAGGCTGTCTCGTTTCCTACCCAAATACCGTGGATGTGTGCCAAAAATTGTCGACATACTCTTCACTGGTTTACCGGAATATGACTTGAAGAGAATGGTGGGTTCTTCAAGCTCTGTGTCGCGGAAGTTTCACCTTATATCAGGTCCGTCGACGGTTGTGTCCACATTGAACAGATTTGGAACCAAATGCTCTATAAAGAGACTCGGCGGCCTCTGCTAGAGGGTACCTGAACAAACTTGTACTTTGATATCGCGTACAAAAGTTGTGAATAACTCACTGGCGAACGTATGAGTGGGTGATCAACGACCCTCGAGGCCGTCAACGTGAGCCGAAATATTATCGTTGATAAACGTATCGGTGCTGTACGAGGAACCTTTAGGCGGCATCGTAAGAAGTCTGTCATCCTTCATTCAGCCGAGCTTCAACGTATTCATCACTTCTCCTCGGCGAACCAGGTAAAAGCTTTGCAGGGTTTGCTGCTTACCCTGTACGTCTGATCAGATGTGGCTAGGGTGAGTACTATTATTGGTTGACTAGCTTGGGACTTAAGGCGATGGTCACCTGAAATGATATCGTTCCTGTGCAAAAGGGAAATTAACGCCGCCTTCGAGTTTGGATCTGACAGGATATCAGCAAACCTCAGTTTTGCATAGTACAATAAGTCTTGACCGTTGACTGAAGAACATGCCCAGGCGGTAGGTCGAGGGTATGCGGAATGTACGCATTGCTCGAATTTTGGCGAAGGATACTGATAGAGTCATGGTAATGAAATTGATTGAGCCGCAACGGTCACGCGGACGGTGGTGATAAAGGCGATGATTGAATTCATCGATGTCTGGTAGGTCGCCCTTCCGTTTCCGTCCAAGGTGATGCCACGCCGTGCCAGTTGAGCATCTTAGTTTTTATTCTTCGTGCTGACGAGCTTCGTCGTTGCCGGGGTTCAAGTTGCGCACACAACTGAGTGCTCCAGTATCGTACCTGCCAAGTCGCACCATCAATACCGGATGCTTCGATGTCAACAAGTTCCCGATACTCAGTGAGAACCATTAATTCGTGATTCAGGCACGCCAACCTTGTGATACGACTCGCGGGTGGTGAACGGCCCTCCACGATCAGCCTGGTTACCATTCCCAGTGAGTTCTACCGTGTGGTCGAGCTTGGCGTTTGCAGTCGCTTGTTGAAAGGCTGTATCGGAGTCCATGGACTTTGACAGACAAGTGCTGGCGATAAGAGGTTGGCCTCTGCCTCTGTGAGTATGAGACGACCGTATTGGCATGACAGGTTGAATATTTATGGATCTCAGTTCGCCACTATCATCCCACAACCAACCATGACCTCAAACTATTGGAATTTGCACCTTGCACAGATAATGCTCCATGGACCACGCGATCATCGTGGATCTGTCGTAATCATTCCAGGAACACGGACGTTGTCTTTACTTTGCTTTAAGAGGTCACGGGAACGATATGAAGGTTGCGCACCCCCACTCATACCTTGAACCTCCCCATTCTCTGACAGCAGGATGGCCGGTCTGGAGCTTGATCGCAGCATCCCTGCTGGATTGGCGGAAGACGACCTACGTCTGTCGTTGGAGGCTTCCATAGAAAAGAAGGAACCGATCCACGCGGACGACGACCACGACAGTGCTCACGAGGGACTTGAGTTCCCGACAGAGGAGGAGTTGGCAACTCTCCGTCGCGTGTCCGACGCTCTTCCATGGACTGCATACAGTGAGGTATTTTCCTGTTCCTCCAGTGTCTAATCTAAACGCCTGTCATAGTGATCGCCATCGTCGAATTGGCTGAGCGTTTCTCGGTAGGTCCCTTGATCACCATCTGTCGAAAAGACCTGTCCCTGATATCCATTGCCGTTTTCAGTACTATGGTATAGAATTTTTGGCCTTTATTCATCTCATATATGCTTAACTTGTCCACAACCGGAAGGTGCCACCGCTGTCTTTGTGAGTTCGATGATAGGAAACATGTCGTTCCGCACGACTCACTATTCCGTCACTTTGACAGGTGAATTTCATTCAACAGCCACTTCCACCGGGCTCTCGTACCGGTGCCGGTGGGCTGAATGGGCAGTCTGGTGCCCTGGGAGATGGGCAGCGGATGTCCACTGGGTTGACTACATTCTATCAATTTTGGTAGGCATTTTGATTGCAGTCATTCTTGTTCTGGATACGACGGGATAGTGGCTAGGTCATACATCTGTCCACTCTTTGGTGCCTACATCGCCGACACCTATTGGGGACGTTACAAGACTATCTGCTGGAGCGTGGCTCTGGCCATGCTCGGACACGTTATCATGATTATCTCTGCGATCCCGGGTATAATCGGCGGGAAGGCGTCGCTCGGGTTGTTCATACTGTCTCTCGTCGTTACGGGGACGGGAGCCGGCGGGTTCAAGTCTAATATCTCGCCACTAGTCGCCGAGCAGTACCGACGCACGAAACCGTTCATCGCTACCACCAAATCTGGTGAGCGGGTCATCGTTGACCCTACAATGACGACGTCGAGGATTTACATGGTACGCATGTCCTCCTCCATCATGACTCGAACTTCAAGTTAATATCCACAAATCCAGTATTTTTACCTCTTTATAAACATTGGCGCGCTCATCGGGCAGATCTCCATGGTTTATGCTGAGAAGGTAATGTCGTTTTTGCTTCGATTCCCCGGCCGTTTCTAATTTTTTTCAGTTTGTGGGCTACTGGCTTGCATATCTGCTCCCAACTATCATCTTCTTTATCTCGCCCTTCTTCCTCTGGTTGGGCCACGGGCGATACCGCGTTTCCCCTCCCACAGGTTCCGTACTCGGCACGGGGTTCCGTCTTTGGCGTTACGCACTCCGCGGACGTTGGAGCTGGAACCCTATCCGTTGTATCAGACAGCTCACTGCAGACGATTTCTGGGACAGTGTTAAACCGTCGAAAATAGTGGGTGAGAAGCCCGAGTGGATGACGTTTGACGATAACTGGGTGGACGAGGTCCGGCGTGGCCTCAAGGCTTGCAGCGTCTTTGCGTGGTTTCCGATCTATTGTGCGTGCGACGTCTTCGATCTTGTCGCGAGCCTTGACTTGAAATGACATGACCTACACAGGGCTCTGCTACAATCAGTTGAACAATAACCTAACGTCGCAGGCTGCCACTATGAACACGCATGGCCTCCCCAACGATGTCCTGTCGAACCTGGACCCCTTTGCGCTCATTATTTTTATCCCCATCTGCGACTTGTTGGTAAGGCTGGCAGAAATCATGGTTTATTGTTCGAGGTGGACTCAGTTGCCTCTCTCCTCAGATATATCCTGCACTCGCCAGACGAGGTTGGAAATTCACTGCTCTCAAGAAGATCACGTGGGGTTTTGCCACCGCATCTGCGTCCATGGTTTGGGCGGCCGTTCTCCAGTATTATATTTACAAGGCAAGTAGTTGTGGCACATGTGCCGATCCCTGCCCCCTTGCTGAACCTACGATTAGACCAACCCGTGTGGCAATTACGCCAGCACTTGCGTCGATTCAGAAGGTAACCCTCTTGTCTCGTCTCTGAACGTCTGGATTCAAACTGGATCGTGAGTACTAGCTGAGACTTGCACAAGCCTTGGTAGAAATTACTAATGATGGACCTGATTAGATACGTCTTGATCGCGTTCAGTGAGATCTTCGCGTCCATTACCGGGCTCGAGTACGCGTTCACGAAAGCGCCGAAGAACATGCGCTCGCTCGTCATGTCCATATTCCTCTTCATGAGCGCTCTCTCTGCCGCGCTCGGCGAGGCATTCGTCTGTGAGTAGTCATTTGCAATCCTCGACTCATTTCATCGAACGATTTTTTTGGGGGAACAGCATTATCTAGCGATCCGTTGCTAGTATGGAACTATGCGACCGTTGCCATCTTGGCCTTCGTGGCCACGATCGCCTTTTGGATCTCTTTCCGCAAGCTGGACAAGGACGAGGACGCGCTGAACAACCTGTCCGAGGGCCACTTTGGAATCTCGGAAAAGGATGACTGAATGGATATAAACGTTCGTACCACCTCGACGCGACTGGCTTGTGGATGAAACATGGCGTTCGCGTTTCGTGTGACGTCCTTGCGATTGATGTGGGCACCGTGTTTTTGTTGTACTGATACCGGAACAGTAATATTATGAGCGGGTCAAGGTGGAGCTTGCATTCCGTTGGTGCGTTTATAATTCAATGCGATCTCGGCGATCGCGGACATCAACAGAGCGGCCAATTCATAGCTTTCAGTGAGACTCAAGGTTCAGTGAACGAACTTACAGAGTAAAGGAACCTTCGGTAAGACTGGAAAATGCATGATCTTTTTCGACACCTTCATCATTCGAGTGGACCACAGTGACAGACGGTTCGACATCCACATGGTCATCGACGCCTATGCCATGGTCCCTAAGCATGTGTTTTACCATACGTTGATCATCAGGACTCATTACTGCGATGTTCAGCACGACATTTTCCCTCTTCGGGACGGAAATATACGCCAGATTTCTGCAGCGCGACGCACTCTAGCCTCCTGCATGCGAGCCGCTTGATCCCCGGCTTTCAGGATCTTCGTACGGCGGACACGCCCATCGAAGTAATGAAGGGATACTGATCTAGAGAGGCCCTTGAACTTTTGAGAACGCCAGCCTCGCGACCGTGGCGTTGAGGTCAGAACCAGCAGTGAATGTTGGAGGGTGTGGACAAAGCGTGGACGACAACGACGATGGAGAGGGAAGGCACGGGAAAGCGTAGACTGCAGCGAGGAGGGCAAGCGAGTGCGCGTGAAGCCAGCAATGATAAAAGGGTGTGGGAAAGATCCCGGCAATGGCTGCATTCATTGCTGGTGTCGGGAAAATCGCGAAACGAAGCCTAACTACTGTCGTTGTTGTTGCATCCGTCGTTGTCGTTGTATCTCGTCGCATTCGTTGCACCGCCTCCGTCGTTGTTGTCGGTGCATTGGCCCGACGGTCGTGGTGCTGCCAGCATGCATGTCGACGAAGAGAGGGAGAGGGAGACGACGTGCGAAGGTGGGCGGGGGCGTGTGCATCGCGACGGTGAGGACGAGGACCAGCACATGAGGGTGAGCGCATGCGCGTGCACGTTGCAAACAAAAGTATCGCACAGCACATGTAGATCAGTGCGTGCATACAGGTTTACTATTTTTCGAGACCCTCAATAATAAATAGAGAGTCAGTACGACATACACGCTTGTTTTCACCTACAACATTTTTGTCACCAAGTAACTTCCACCGTCTTGCTTTCCAAGGCACTCTCGAATCTCATCTATCGTTCCTGGTACATCAATACGGTGAACTTCTGGACCATTCGCATTCCAAATATAGTATGGTGTTACTTCGGATGTGGACTTTGCCTGAAAGAGGTAGATGCCATGTGCGATGTGGTGATTAACAATCCAAAGCGGTTGGACATCACGGAGGTTGTAAACCTTTTCCATGAAGGTTTTGTAGTCACCGGGTTTACCAGCTCACTTGTTCTTACGCAAGTACCTCTCTTCACCAGTCCAATCCATAGGAGGGGTGAGGGGGTCCGAGTCCTCAGAAGAGGAAGCAGGCTTGGTGATTGTTGGTGTAGAGGACTCTGAGTTGGGATGCGACTGAATGGCACAGTCGACGGAACAACTGTTTGCTGAGACGAACTGTGTCAGAAAAGTAGATTTAGCTTACTGTGAACTCACATGTGAATTCACGACACTTCTGTGTTTGCATGTTATAGATGAATATGTGGATTACGAGCAGCTTCCGACATCAGGGGCTGCAGAGATAATCTCCTGCTTTAGTATGTCCTGACCCAATCTTTGGTGTCGGGCGCCAGACTCGGAGAGGACGAGCTCGACTCTACCAAACCACGCCTAAAATTGAAAACGGAAGAGAAAGGGTGTGGGAAAGATTCTGGGCAATGGCTGAATACTCAGTGCTCTTTTGCCCTGTCGCATCCGGTCTCGTTCAAGTTCCAGCACCGCTTAATAGTGACAACACACTTTGAATCTCGCATTCATTGTCAGTGCTGGAAAAGCATTCCACATGTATTTTGCAGGCAGGACCTAAGACATGCAAGGCATAACGCGAAGAAGAACAAGCGACTACAAAATAGCGACGGGCAAGCCAATTCAGGGAGCGAAGAGGGTGTTGAGGAAAGCCTCGCCAGCAACAGACTTGGTCTTCTTTTCCTTCTTTTTATTTTGCACCTGACGGACTGGGTGGGGAAACGACAATAAGTATTGACGTAAAAGCGCGCAAAGGGGACGTACTCAGTTCCTGTCTGCGGAGGACCTTGGCGTAAGGGTTCAAACGGAAGAGAACGGCTTTGTTGACCAAAGGGTTCTTCTTTTGTGTCCAGGGTCGCTTCTGGACCTTTGCGTTGGCGGGACGAACGACGGATTGAATTTCAGTGCTGTTGATAAGACGGGTAACGTCCGGGTTGGTGATCTTGGCCGTAGGAAGACTAGAAACGGGTGATGAGAATGGCAGACAAAAAGAGGCGTTGATGCTCACATGTAGTCCTTCTTGAACGCGGATGGGGTGTCAAATGTACCAAAGACTTGGTCAAGAAGGGCAAAGGCACTCTCGGTCCAGATGATGAAGCGGCCAAGATGTCCACCAGGGGCGAGCTGGAGGAGGTTGAGTCTCTTTACGTTGGCGAGCTCGACGCCAGGGAGGTTGCGGAATGCCTTTACGATGCCGTTGTCCTCGTTATAGACGACGAGAGGGCCGCGGCGTTGGCGGTAGCGGCGGTTGCGCATCTTTCCCTTTCCGGCGCGGAGTTTGCGCGAGTTGGAGACCTTGACGACATCTGGGTATGCATTAACGCTCTTCAAGAGGGCTACGGCTTCCTTTGTCTTCTTGAGGGACTCGATGTCGGAGGAGATGACAAGAGGAACCTCGGCGATCTGCTCGATGCGGTGACCGCGGGCGAGAACGAGAGAGGGGAGGGCAGAGGCGGCGAGGGCGGAGACAGTAGCGAAGCGACGCTGGTTCTGGTTTACTTTGACGTGCCACTTGCGCCAAGTTTTGGTTGGGGCGAACATGCGGCCGCCGCGACACATATTACCAAACGCAGCCTAGGGGGGTAGTCAAGGGAAAGAAAGGGAAAGAAGAGAAGAGGGACGTGCCTGGCCCGATCGGTGAGTTCCACCACCGCCGACACGGGGAATACGGGCGACGGCACGACCAGTACCCCAAGATTCGGCGGAGGTCTGATGGCCGGCCTTTTCGCTCACGGCATAAGGCTGGCGCTTGTTCTTCGCAATGCTCTCTGTGTGTGAATGAGCGAAAAGTCGGTTCAGATGGTGTGTTACTGACTGTGGACCTGTGCGACGACATCGAGCCTGATCGGTGCGGTCAACACGGCGGGGAGAGGGAGAGAGCTGGATGACTCTGAGGTAGATAAGTAATAAGAAGAAACGTAGTAGTAAACTAACGAACCTCCCGAGGCGGAGTGAACAGATACAGTCGGTCTTGATGCCATTGAGTAGTTTGAGTAAGTTTGAGTGTGTCGTTGAACGAGATGATAATAAATTAAATTAAGGTTTAGCCACTGTACAAATACTATCAAATAAACGTTAACTACCAGGCGTTGTCCGCAAGGCCAGCACGTGTTAGAGAGCATATCAGTGCCTTTGCGCGACGCCAATTGATGTGGTATTTTCTTGTTCGTTGAGCGTGTGTGCTTTCGACGCGCCTCTCCAAATAATGTACTCGCTGTCCAGCTCAGACGAGCCTTTCCGTGCGTCCATCAGAGACAATCGTGGCGTACCAACGCTTTTGTCCCCCTGGGAGTTCCTGGAAGACTATGGCATCGTACATCCATCTGGCTGCGATGTTTGTACAGCCTACATGAAGCATGTCGCCGATGCGAGTTACTCCCCGCATCAGCCCGCCTTCCAAATCGCCTTCCAGGACAGGAAGCGCGCCAGCGAGGACCGCTACAACAAGGGTATCTCAGAGGGCATTCGACGCCAAAAGGAAGAGGAAAGGGAGCTTCGTGACTCCGTAGACCATTACCGTCTCGAGCGTAACCAAGCTCGCGATCAGCTACAGGCTCTCCGTGCTCAGTTAGACTCCACTCGCGCAGATTTTGAGAGGCTTGAGGAGAAACTCAAACTCTCCGCCCCCGTCGCAGACCCTCTCCCGATCGCGACGCCATCTGCGTCCGTGCCCGCAACTTCCTCCCCGCCTGCGAATCCTCTCCCTGCCTCCGTCACTTCGCCAGAATTTCCCCCACTCCCGGATCCGGCCTCTCCCGGCCCGCCCTCTGCGACAGAGCTCATGTCCGCCCTCTTCCCCGCGCACCTTTCCTCTCAGATGGCCACCCCAGCATCTCCTCAGGCTCAGCTCCCTGACTCCGTCACCGCTCGCTCTTTTGCGACCGTTTTGTCTACAGGACAGCCTGTCAATGATGACGAGTCTTCCCCACAGTCACTCATTGAAGAACAACCCATTTCTCCCTCCTGGCCGGTTTCCCCGCAGTCCCTAAAGAACATAAAGCCTGTAAAGAACATAAAGCAAGTCCAGTCCCTCATTAAAGCCGCTCATCAGCCCGGCAATTACCAAGCCTTGGCCAAAGTCAAGGCTCTGTGCTCCGAAGCTCACAAAACACCCAGGGATCAGAAGACAGAGGTCCAGCGCTTCCTGCTCAACACCTGGAGAACTCCAGAATGGGATCATCCACCCTCCATCTCAAAGATTACAGGTCCCATCAATAACCCCCGCCTAGAGGACCCCGTGGAATGTTGGGTCGCCTACTACGCAGCCAATCCGAGCTCTTGTCCCAAGGGTGTCCGACGCGATGCGGATGGGAGACCTTTCACAACCGACATGAGAGCCAGTCGAACAGTCGCCCGTCTTCGCCCCATGATATTTTCTAACGACCCCGAGTCTCGGGAAGCCCGCCAAAAGTTTATGACTCTCGTCGTCGAGCTCTTCTCTGAGCTAGGAGGATACGAGAATATCCTGAGAAGAGGCGCCTTCAGCGTCTCTCCCCAAGTCAACTATGTCCCATACGTGGGCTCCATCGACAAATTATCCAAGGAAAACGTCGCCCGCCACTTTGCTGTCTGTGGCGTTACTATCCCTGTGGCCGAGAACGAGCTCGGGCCATGGGCACGGGAATGCGTTCGCAGTGGATATTGACCGTCCTACTCCACTACCATTCTATTGTACGTACGACACTCGAGGACATCTGGACATGTCTCTACTATGTTCATAGATTGCTTTGTATACATGTGCTTTGCCCGTGATGTACCTGCGGCTGTACTACGGATTTGCGCTAATCAACTTTTATTGATAACTACAACTTCAGACGCTAATTATACCATGAGCCACCGATCTACAGTCGCCTAGCGTTCTGGTTATTTTCCCGCTTGCGACGCACCACGTCATAGGTCACGCATCTGAGTCGCCGAGCACCTACTTCGATCCATCGACAATATTAATCCTGCCGTTTGTGGGGAGGACCGGTTGGTGCCCACTTTAGCTCCTGACCGTGCACCGTTTGGGGTACTTCATGAAGAGCCTGAACACGCGGCGGATGATAGAGGAGTGGAGAATCGGACGGTTACGTATGTACTCTTCCTCGTGTTTACTTACCACCGGGCGAGCACCGGGATCCATTTCGGCCTGTGGTATGAAACCTACCAGTGGGTTACACATCTAGTACGCGCAAGATCACTGATCATGATTGGTGTAGATCGCAAAATAATTGGTACAAGAACGATATGAGATGTCGAATTATAAAAAGGTATTCCTACTTTTTCGTCATACCTCCCATTTGGAAGCACCACAAGAATTCTTTACGTGTCTCTGGAGGGAGT